>CAJUYG010002511.1:18571-29527 GCA_910591675.1 Galerucella calmariensis | reverse complement strand
TGTAAATATTTTTTCCACAAAAGAAAAATATCTCAGATTAGAAAAACTGCACGAAATCATGGAATATTTTTCCAAAATAAAGTCGAAAAAATATTATAGATAAAAACAGATGCAGAAAAAAATACAAAACATTTCAGAGAGCCTTTAAAATTGTGCTCAAACGCACCAATCTTTTGGAGCTGATGTAATAAGTCCTAAGAATGCATTTCTGGGATGTTAAAAATGTTTGTTTTTCAAATAATGTTTTCAGGATAAATAGTGTACTCATTTTTCTCAGTAAATCTAATTTTATCATCTACTGTCAATAAAAAAATATTATCACAACAGTATAAAGTAATATTGTCGATTAATAAGATTGTTTGAAATAAAATTTATCTTTTGCCAGCTCATTATTGATATAAATTTTTTTCGATAAGATTAAACCGAACGTGTAATTTTGTATTTTATTTCAGAAATACCTATAAAATTATTTTGGTTTAAAGAAATAAGTTGAACAAAAATGAAAAATAATTTAATTTTAATTTGTTAAATTTAAATATGGTATCAAAAAAAATTAATGCTACCTACATTTATTTCTTTTTATTTTTACCATGAACAGTTAAAAAATTAATTAATACCATTGACACCATTAACAGTTACCGTAAACCAAAATGAATGTACCGAATTTTTTACACCCACAAAAGTGGTACTCAATATCCTGTGTCGAATATTTTCCAAGGTCAGGACTACTGTTTAAGTATTGATTTAATTGAACGACGTGAAGAATTTTTAATTGAAGATACAGAGTGGTCACAATTTAAATAATCATTATAATAATACCTCGTAAACCAGGTTATAGGATAAGTTGAATGGGGAATAATTTGAGTATTTTCCAGGGTCTCCCGGGGGTTTTCCCATGGCACTACAGGGTTTCCCGGGGTTTTTCTAGGCTTCCCAGGGCGCCGCAGGGTTTTCCAGGTTTTCCGGTTTTTTTCCAGGGCGCCGCAGGGTTTTTCCAGGGTTCTCCGGAGTTTTCCCAGAGCGCCGCCAGGTTACCCGATGGTTTCCCAAGGCTATCCCAGGGCACCGCAGGGTTTTCCGAGGCAATCCCAGGGCGCCACAAGTTTTTCCGGAGTTCTCCCAGGGCGCCACAGTGTTACCCGGGATTCTCCCAGGGCGCCATATGGTTTTCCATTGTTTTTCTATGGCGCCATATGGTTTTCCGGGGTTATTCGATGGCGCCGCAGGTTTTTTTTGCGGTTTTCCCTAGGCGCCGCAGGGTTTTCAGGCTTCTCCGGTTTTTTCCAGGCTTTACAGGGCACCGCAGGGTTTTCCCGGAGTTTTCCCAGGTTGCCACAGGATTTTCCAGAGATCTCCCAGGGCGCCGCAGGGTTTCCCAGGGCATCACAGGTTTATACGGGATCTTCCCAGGGCTCCGCGGGGTTTTCCAGGGCGACATATGATTTTCTGGGGTTTTATTATGTCACCATATGGTTTTCCAGGGTTTTTCTATGGCACTACTGGGTTTCCAGTGTTTTTCACGGTTTTCCCAGGCTTTCCAAGGCCGCCACAGGATTTCCCAGGGCGCCACATGGTTATCTGGGATTCTCCCAGGGCACCACGGGGGTTTCCAGGGTTCTCCCGGGGTTTCCCCTGTGCGCCATAGGGTTTTACGGGGTTTTCCACAATTGGGTTTGCCGGTATTTTTCCGGGCTTATCCAGGGTAGTACAGGGTTTTCTCGAGTAATTTAGTGCCATTTGGAAATTTTCAATTGCAGTGGCGATTCCACAAGTAATATAGTGGTGTTTGGGAATTTTTAATTACAGGGGCGGTTCCAGTAATTCCAAGTAATTTAACAATCTCATTGAATAATAAAACTAATAAAATACAGAATTTAACCAATAATAGAGGGTAATTTATAAAAAAAATACATTTCCAAATATTTGACATCTCCTATCTTTTTTCTCGCTCTGTGTTTTGATCAGATCACAAAAAAGCAACTTTTTGACTTACCATGTCTGAAATATAGATGTACCACCCTGTATATATATATTAAGGTATATAAATAAAAGATTATTGCACTTACCTGTGTATAATTTTTTTTTGATGGCAGTATTGCACTGCAGAGACGATTTGCCTAAACTTAGCTCGAGCTTCCTTTTCCTTCATCCTGCCGTGCAGGACGAGGTAATCGAACACTTCCCCGCCGGACGCGTATTCCATAACCAGGTACAATGTTTTTTCCGTTTCGATAACTTGGAATAGTTTCACTATATTCGGATGGTCCAACATTTTCATTATTCTTACCTGATAAAGAAAAAAAATTATAAACAAAATCTACAAAATTGAGAAAGTTAAAATTCGACTTACTTCTCTAAATAATTTTTGGAGCGAACCGGGCGTCAACTGAGTTTTGTCGATGATTTTAATAGCCACTTCTTTGCCAGTCGGCACGTGTTTGGCCAATTTAACTTTGGCGAAATTTCCTTTGCCGATTGTTTTGAGTAGCTTGTATTTTCCGATTGTCGGTTCCTCACCCACTCTCGATCTGTTCCGCATCGACGCAGAACCGCTACGCGTCGACTCCACGGTGCTGTCATTGGTCTGAAACAGAAAAAAAAGTTAGTGTGATCTTTCAAGTGTAAGACGTTACCTGGATGAAGAATATCGAGGTAGATGGATCGGCCGGCGAGGTACTATAGAATGGCCACCTCGGTCACCGGATCTGACACCATTAGATTTTTTTCTATGGGGGTACTTGCACAGAGTACACCATCTAACAAGAGACGAAAGCTTTGTCGGTTCCTTTGAAGTTGAACTTAAACGGAAATACGTCGAGACTGACAGATATACTACTTGATACCACAGAGTACGCCATCTAACTAAGGCAGTGACAACCAAACCACAGAGTACTGAGTAACTGACGGAAACGAACGAACGGAAGTGTCGACCATGTGTCGACTTGACATTGACATATATACTAATTAATTCACGCATGTGCACACAAAATTGCGATCACGAAAACGGCTTTCATTCGCATCTTGTTAGATGGTGTACTCTGTGGTACTTGAAATCCAAGGTTTATACTACGTCACCAGATAGCCTTGGCGTTTTGAAAGAAAGAATTATTGAAGAATGCAATGCAATTTCAGCTGACACATTCGAACGAGTACGACAAGAGTTTACTAATAGGATGTATTACTGTCAGGAAGTAGACGGAGCACATTTCGAACACTTGCTATAAGAATCCATTGTTGATATTTGATTAATTAAATTTGAAAAAATAATTTTAATAATTTTAGTATTTATTTAATTTATCCGTCAAAATTAGTTTAAACCCAAACAAAATTAATATGGCTATATAGCCAATGTCAATGCCTTTCAAACGAGATATCACTTGCCATAAGGTCCTATTTGAAATTATTGGCCAGAGTGGCACTGTGACGTCATGCCCTTTAACCCACCTCAGGATAATATTGTTATCTGCCGAGGAATTAGCTAAATCTTGGTGGCACTCTAGCACTAGCCTCAATATAACACGTTGTCTGTTCAATGCTAATAGGGCTTGTCTACTATCAGTGCAGATTGTTATGTTTTTGCCAGAAATTCTTTTTCTGGTTATTTCTTTTGTGGCAACTGATATACTGTTTGAACCACGCTGGTATTGTTTCCATTCCTCACTTAATCCTTAGGATTAGTACTATGCAGTTAACTCCACATCCTGAGCCTTCTTTCATTTTTGAGCTATCTGTATATGTGCATATTGCATTTGCATCATCTGGCTCTGTGTTCTGTTCTTATTTGTATTTTGTAGGGTTTATTAAACACAAACCTGGGTTCAAGATATATATTAGTTTCAAATATTCACATTCCTATTAATACCTTTATCAACATAATACATTTTAAAATCATGAAGGTCGCTATACAAAACTCTCAAAACCGTTTGCTAAGTGTCCTTTTAATTATTAATACTCAAGTTTCCTTATATAGACTGTAAGAAATCAATAAAACATATTAAATTTCCACACACAAAAAAATCCAATAAATAACATCCTTATATCTGTCAAAATCGATATTATATACATAAATAATTCGGTGGTAAGGCCCGAGAGTATTACCTTGAGGCACGCCTTCACAAAATTTTAAATTGAATACTCGAAATAGTGTATAAGAATAATTTTTATCAGAACCGTTCCTTAGGACAACGTTTGTGCCCTAAATCCAATAAAAGATAAATAAATTTACAATGATGAATCAACTGTAGATAAAATAATGATTAAAGATAAATTATAGAGAGATGAAGTGAACTAAATTTATTGAGTCAATCGGCAATGCAAATTTTGTTCGACGTCATGAAATACTTTGTTGGTATTTAAAACCTTAACAGTCGAGTTATTGATATAATTATTATTGTTCATGGAAAATTATTATACGTATATATATGTTGACTAAATATACTGGGTACAGCGATAATGCATATTTAATCTGGTAGAAATTAATAAAGGGTTTGTAGCAAAGACCTTCAAACATAACTGAACAAGGTCAGATATAATATGTTGAAAATAATTTGCTATATATACGGGGTGAATCAAATTTACAGTTACACCATTAGTTACTTAATATCATTTTATGACAGTCATATTTGCTATAAAATACAGGGTGTTCTAATCGGTTGAATTAGAGGAGGAAACCGCTGATGGTATTTGGTGTACACTAGTATGGTATTTTTGGTAATATTTAGGTATTTTTTAAAAAAATTTGGTAATATTTGGTATTTTGTTTGGCATTATTGGTATTTTTATAGTAATTTTGTGGTAATATAATAATTCTTTTTTCTCTTATTTTTTGGGAATCAAACCACAATAATGTTTTTTATATTTTTATTATGACGTTTCGGTTGCGTTCCAGCTACCGTTGTCAAGATTAAATGATGATAAAATAATTTTTTAGTCCCTATCTGACACAACGAAAAAATATGACAACTAGACAATCAATAATATTTTGAAGTTTAAGACTACAAAACTTTGTTGTCAAATTTTATCAAGGCCCATTCATAGTAGATCACATCTCTGGTAAAATGTGAAATAAATATTTTATTTTATGACATTTCAAAGATATGATAATCTACTAGAAATGGAATCCAGTGAAGTGCACGTTCCAGGAACGGTTTTTATTGGGATAGCACTTTTTTTCGTTTATTTTGGAAATGTTGTTTTTGTGTATGATTATTTTTGTTTTCAAAACATGTATAACTCAGTTTGGTGATTTTGTGTATTGAAATGTGTATCGATTAACAACTATTCCAATGATAAATCATAAGAAAACCTGGATAAAAACGCAGGTTGCAGGTTGATTATTGGAAATTTCTCTTTCTAACATTGGTAACCAAATTTGACTACATTCGACTGAAATACTAGCTACACATTTATGTGCATTTAGTTGTATTAAATCACTTTCTTTGATTTTTCGTCTTTTATTATTGGGCTCTTTCAATATTATTTTTGTCGAATCCCATTGAATTTTATGCCCCTCTTCCCAAGCATGTTCACAAATACCTGACTCAAAGAACTCCCTATCTTTAATATATTTTTTTATGTTCACTTATTCGGACTTTCAATGGTCTAGATTTTTCACCTAAATAGAATTTGTCACATTCACAAGATATCTGATATATGCAATAAAAAATAAAAAACATTATTGTGGTTTTATTCCCAAAAAATATGAGAAAAAAGAATAAGTAATGCCACAAGGAACTTACATAAGATATGTAGTATAATAATATAAAGTTTTCAGGAAACTTTTTTAATATGGGCGTGCGCAGTAACATCTATAATTAAAAAGGAAAATTATGAGGAAATCTTGTCAACGCAGATCGAGTTATTATATGGTAATAAAATAATTGGTAATATTTGAGGTAATGTTGGTATTTTATGTTGGTAATTTTAGTATTATTTCTCAAATATGGCATTTTGGTGTACAAATCTTGGTTTCCCTCTCGGTTGAATTGCAGCAGAAATGTAAACCAAAATTATATAAAAAATTTGTATTAAAAAAACCTATTCTTCTTTTTTATGTCGTTAGGTCAATGTTTAAATAATTTCGCAAGCGGATCTGCAGCCTATTTACCTAGAAGGATACAATTTTTTTCGCTTTAATTCAATTCGAACTATACGTTTTCCGATTTATAAATAAAAACATTTTTTTTTAATATCATTACCATTATAAAAGAATTAAATACATGCACCAGGATGTGGGATTTCGTCACGTACCAATCTAATTTTTGTTATAAAACGTTTTTTAAAAAAGAATAATTACAACAGGGAGTTATTTTAGCTACCAACTATATACACTGTGTTATTTATAAGATGCGACATAGAGATTCCTGTAAAGAATTGTTAAATTTGAGCTAACTTTTTTTACCAAAGAGCGTTCATAAAAAATAATAACAGATTTGGTAAGGTCGTTGAAAAGTAAGCTCAAATGCACTTTTAATTTTTTTAAATTCCGTCTGGTTTAATAAAAAAATGGATAGTTATGTTTAAAAAAAGTCGAACTCCATTTTCATACCACTTTCGAATACTTTCAACCGCTTATGAGATAACCAGCAGGATAGGTGCACGGTAAATTTAATAGTTAAACCTGAAGTATGGTTCGATTCGTCGCTGTGGCGAAATTTTTTGTTTTTACTTCTTTTTCACAATTTTTGTCTAGGAAACATTAAATTTAAAATAAAGCAAAGCTATTTGTTCCAAAAATTTATTCATTTAATTATTAATAATGTACGGCGGAACTTTTATGATCGTTTGGGACACTGTTTAGCAATAAACGGAGAGCAATTTGAGTATTTAATTAAATAAATGAGTTTTTGAAACAAATAACATTGCTTTATTTAAAATTTGATGTTTTTTAGACAAAAATAGTGAAAAAAGAACTAAAAACAAAAAGAAAACAATGTCACAACAGCAGCGATTCGAACCGCCATACCTTAGGTTTAGCTTTGAAATTTTCCGTGCCCTTACCCTGCTGGCTATTCCCTACGTGGTATAAAGTATATATGTATGTATTTTGAGGTGACATTCTCTGAGACCTAAAAGATCTATTGCGCCCCCTTACTTCTACTTTGTTTCTGAGGTGAGTTTCAGAAACTAGTAGCTCCTTTAATCCTATTTCCCGGAGGAATTTTAGGATGTCTGCAGGCTTCAACTTAGGTAAATGTTCCTCTTCTATCCAGTAATCTCCCAGGTGCTGTGCTCTAGGATTCTGAAGTACTGTGCAGTTGGAAAGCATGTGGATAGAGATTTCTTCTTCAATGCCACAAAATCTGCATTCTTCTTCCTCCACAATTTTGAGCTTTTTCAGGTACCCATTCAGGGCGACGATGTCCCGTTAGGTTGAAACTCTTAGCGCAGTTTTACTTTGACTTATGCATTCATTTGATCTCAACAGGTCGTAGTCACCCAGAAGAGTCTTTGATTGTATAAGCCCTACTAGATCTTTCCATTGGTCAGTTCTCGTCTTTTTCTCTGCTTTACCTATTTCTTCCAATATTACATTGGGGCTGATTCCGCAAAAGGGTTCAGGCCCCAAGAAAGGTATTTCAGTCCCCCTCTTCGCTAGTTCATCTGCTATCTCATTTCCTTCTATTCCAGTGTATCCTGGAATCCATAGTAAGATGACTATATTGTTCTCGCTTAGTTCATTGAGTTTGTCTAGGCATTCCCACACCATTTTGGAACTGATCACACAAGAGCTCAGTGATTTAATGACTGCTTGACTATGATAATCATTTGCCTTCTGTATCCTTTATCAATATTGAACTGGGCGCACTTTCTTATGGCGTGGATTTCCGCTTGAAAGATACTTGGGTTTTGTCCCAAGCTTTCATAGTGTTAGGTTCCTGGCCCGAACACTCCTATCCCAGTTCTTTCTATTGCTTTTGAGCCGTCTGTGTATCATTGAATGGCATTCTTTCCAAGTTTGGTAATGGTATTTGGATCCCATTCCTTCTTGTTGCTTAATTCCGTACCGTCTTGCGGTATTTCCCAGGTTGTCTGATTTCTAAGAAGTGAGGAGGTGGTTTTTTTTTCGAGTCGGATGTACTCTTTCAAATAAATCAGTTCGACTTATTTTTTTTCGGTCCTTCGAGCCGGATATGGACCAGAGCATACCCAAATCATATTCTCTTATTTATTTATTAAATAGGATGTTATAGTTGTAAATGTCTAATAATATGACTGTAAATATTTCAGAGAAATTCTGACCGTGGCTCTTAGAAATACAGAAGTAGATTCCAACTTATCCCAGTACCCGACTTGTCGAAGACTGGTGAGACATGTGGCTTTGCCAGGACAAATTTTACCCGTACATTATGTGTGGCATGTCTCCCAGGTTGTCTGATTTCTAAGAAATGAGGAGGTGGTTTTTTTCAATGATTCCCTCTCTACTTAGTCTGTATCTTGTTCTTTCTGCAGGTTTAAAGTATTCAAAAGTGGTATTAAAATGGAATTCAACTTTTTTAAACATAACTATCCATTTTTTTTATTAAACCAGAGCAAATTCAAGAAAATTAAAAGTGCATTTGAACTTTTTTTCAACATTTCCAAATCTGTTATTAATTTTTATGACGCAATTTGGTAAAAAAGTTAGCTCGCGTTTGCATCAGTGTAATTAAATCTTTATAGAGTAGGTAGGTCTATTCAGTGGTGAATTTACACTAAGGGCAGTCAGGGCTAGTGCCCAGGGCGGCAAAATTTGGAAAGTGGAAAATAAAAATTTTACAGTTATGAATTTGAGTGAAATTTCAGTGATTAGATGGAGCGGCATTTTCTTCGGTGCCCAGGGGCGGCAATAAGTTCAAAACCGACCCTGGGTCTATTTAAAAAATAATAAAAAAACTTACTTTGCGTGACGTACGATCCCTAGAAACCCTAGTCTGTCTTTTAACGTTGTTGACTGGCTTTTCCTGCGCGTCTGAGGTAGTCCTACTCAAAGGTCGCTTAGAAATTTTCGGTTTATTCTCTTTGGTATCCATGCTCTTTCTTTCGTGCACATCTCTGTTGAAAGCTTGAGGTTGCTCTTGCTCTTCTTTGAGTCCTCTGGCCGGTAAATCTTCAATTTCACTAAAATGCTTTATGGGACTCAAAATATGTTCTTGTGATTCAAGTAGATCTCCGGACGTGTCTATGGCTTTTGTATCTTTTTTCGGTGTTGATTCCGGTGCTTTTTTAGTTTTGTTCGTGCTGAATTTTCTTATTAATTCTTCGAATTTTTTTAGGTTATTTTCTTTCTTTTCGTGCTCGTCTAATTTGGTGATAATATTTTCTACGTTTTGCAAATGGGTTAAAGTATTATCCACTATATCTTTATTATTATTATTATTAATATTGTTTCCATTTAAAATAGAGCTTAAAGCGATTGGTGACAGTTGTTTTGGGGGAAATCCTGGAGGAGATTTTACATTTTTAGGACTAGGAGGTGGTACAGTTGTATTAACACTATAAATATTCACACTTTTTCTCGATTTATTAGCATTAGAAACCGGAGAAAGTGATAAAGGATTACTAAGTTTGTGAGTACCTTCTGGTACCAACTTAAAACCGATCAAAGCATTTTCTTGCTTGTTTAAATCATTCGTAGCATTGCTGCTTTTCTTACCGACAGCTAATTTCATTTTTTCCGTGGTTAATTTCGAACTAGCCGAAGGAGATTCGTCGGGTTTTCCCCCCTTAGCTAACTTTCGATAAAGTTCCATAGTATCGCGACACTTTACACTTAAAGGAAACTTATCTTCATCCGGTACGTCGTGGGAAAAAATGTCTTTGTAACGTTCCGAATATTTTCCGGCTTTCGTTATCTTGTCTCTTCTATCTTTCAACGTGGTCACACCGATATCATGTTGATTGATCTTCCAAGGGCTAACGCCTTCGCTCATATTTCAATTCTGTTTGGACAAAGAAGCTGGTTTTAGTCGATTTGGAAGATTGTTGGATATTTTTCCCAGCTAGACAAAAGCTTAAGCGATACCACCTGGACGAAACACACATAGAACATTCAACAAAACTATTTACTTACATCATCAAGTACCAAAAAATTTTAATAATAATAATAATTAACTGTTTATTACAGAATTAAAGTGAAAAAATACGAATAAACGGGAAAGGAACAGCATAGCACAACAAAAAAGCTGTGCCTGCTGATCAAAGTTGTCAATAACAAGAGTTTCAATACAATAGAACAGTTCAGTCTAAGGTCAGTGTGGCCAATAAAAGTGTTTTTTTCTGACAAGAATGACAGTTAAGGTCTATCATTCAAATCATAAGATTTTTGCATGTTTTTTATCATTGCGAACATCTATATTGCTTTATTAAAATAATGAATACACCCCTGAAGCATTTATCTTGAAATTTAAAATTACTTTTTAGCTGAATACTCAACATATCGGTGGCTAATAACTCTAGGAACTCTTGGCAAGTAACAATTTCATTTCTGTTATTCTTCACTAGTTATGTCAAATGTCAGTTATATTTATTTTTGTTGATATTTGTTTAATTAGGCAATCCAGTGACCTGTCAAATAAAATTCAATATGGCGACACAGGGCAAACAAATGTGATTTAATATATTGTAGACCGTGGATTTTGGTATACATAAGTGTTTATTTTGGAGAAAGGTGCTTTTATTTTGCTTTGGTGTCTCTATACTAATAATATACAATAAAAAGTTCACTTTTATAAAACTTTTAAGCTGGGTATATCAATTTAGGACCAACTTTTGGTTGTGTACCTATATAAGAACATTATTTTTTTGTTTATGGTTTTTAGACTATCAAGAATTATTATTTTATATTTACGGGTAAGTACACACTGACTAAAACATATACAATAAATGAAAATGAAACTTTTATGAAATTGCTGGCATTAAAATTTCACTTGCTTGAATTGGAAGATATCACCTGCAGTATTTAACTTTTATGCTTAC
>CAJUYG010002510.1:1120-31226 GCA_910591675.1 Galerucella calmariensis | reverse complement strand
AGAGACCGCTGGCAGAGTACTATTAAAGAACGAAAAAGACGTGGCAATGTTGTACCTGCTTTGGCAGCGTATCTGTACGAGATTATTCCAGGTTTTATCACGGTTATCGGAACCTGTTTTTAGATTGACTTTATCACGGCTGTTGGAACTAAATAAGTTACTCAAAAGAAAGTTAGACAACAGAATCCGAAAACCTCTCCTTTGTGATCTTGCTTATGCAGCGAACACGCGTGAGATTATTTCGCTCAACGCCTTGGAAAACCCTCGAAATGTTAGCACCTCCTAAGGCATCGTGCATGTACGAGACTATTCCAAGTTGTCTTTGATCAAATATCTGAATATATTCCAACGAATTGTTTCCTTCGGTCGTGTTTCTTTTCAATTTTTTCAGAGCCACTCAAGAATTTACCTGCTCAGGCAGCGATCAGCCTTTGAGATTCTTGAAAATATTTTCTCGTCAGATAAACGGCGGTAGTCGGGTTTCAACGAAATACTTTGAGAACCTCCCAAGAATCTACCTGCCTGGCAGCGACAATCCTTGAAATTTCTCAAATATATCTCTTTTCCCAAAAAAATGAAGCCAACAAGAAAAATTTTATTTCGGAATAGTACACAAATACGCAGAAAACTTTTACTACAATTAGAAGTAAGGTGTGTATGAAATTATAACGTAAAAAAAATTATTTACAACATAATTACCTTGTGCACGAAAATCAGTGTCCGGAAACGGTCGGTCGGATAACAGCAGCTAGTACTAGAATGGTTGGAAGTTGCAAGAGAGACCAGCAGCAAAGCAAAAGCCCTAATTTATCAATTTTTCTCTCGACCCCACTCAGGAGGTCCCTACTTAAAAATTTCAAGAAATGCGCGGACTGATTTGCGCGAACGGTATCGTAAATCATACAGGTACACATACCAAAATAATTATTAATACCCCAATTTAACAACTAGATACGAAAGAGGGTGATCTAAGGAATAATAAAAAATACTGAAATATATACTACAGGATATTGGAAAAATAATAACAACGTTACAATACATACATGTTCATTCCCTTCCCCTTCTCGAAAAAGTGTAATAATTTGTATTCCACATGAAGGCGCAATTCGCGCGTGCGAATTGCGAAACGTTGACTCAGCGCGCTCGCTGTATTCCCTTCCCCTTTGTATTTCATATGGAGGCGAGCCGGGTCGACGATTCGACGACCCGGCGCAATCGCTTCGCTCGCGATATCAATCAATCAATGTGGATGTCTAAATAAGGAAAATCATTGATTAGCATCCTGACTTTCCTTTCCCTTTTCAGAAAACATCATATTATTGAATTAAAATCATTTGATATTAAATTCTTCCTATATACATACATGTTTATTCTCTTCCCTTCCTCGAAAAAAGTGTCTAATCATTTGTATTCCACCAGAATGCGCACCGGGTCGATGTTTTGTAATTCCCGCGCTAAAATATGCGTGTATTTTTGATCTATGTTGAATGTCTTTACTCTTTAGTTGGCTGAATATGCTAGTAGGTTCAAGTCTTACTACTAAAGGAGAACAGACGAAACATGTGTCAGTCATATTAGACGGAAACGTCAAAATATATAATTGTTGAATTCAAAAAAGAATTTACAAGAGTTATATATCAATATCATAGTGTTTTTAGTGTGTGAGTGGGATTAATATCGTAAAAAGCAAATATATATAGTGTATAACCAACATTGTGTAGCAGTTATAACACATAATTATAAAAGTTATATTGTGTCAATAAAACCAGTGCAGTGCTCATCTGAACAAATTTTCAAAAAATTCATAACTCGTTTTTGCTAAGAGAGCGCACATTTTTTTCCATTTTCGTGTTCAGCGACCTCGAATTAATAAAAGAAAATATTTCATCAAAATCCGCGTTGTACCACTAAACTAGATTTTTTCCCGATTTAGGAATAATAATTGATATAATTGAATACGGTATACCCAGACAGTTATATATAAGAAACGATTATTTTAATACATTCGATCCTTGGACGTTTTTTCTTAGATTTAGAATGACGAAGGAAACTGCTCTCAATTTTCTTGGAGAAATTGAAATTGTTCATTTTTTATGACATTTTTATACTTGCTAATAATATCTAATAATAATGATTTTTCACGTGTTGTGAAATTTATTCCACAAGATCTTTTTTCTCCGCCCATATTTAAACTACATGACTCGGAAGAATGAATACTTATCAAAACGTCAAAACCTTAGATGACAAAACTGGATCAAACGACTGCCTTTAATAGAGGAGTTCAGTCTAAGGTCAGTGTGGCCAACAAAAAGTGGTTTTTCTGACAAGAATGACAGTTAATGTCTACCCCTTAAAACATAAGATTTTTGCATGTTTCTTATCATTGCGAACATCTATATTGCTTTATTAAAATAATGAATACACCCCCGAAGCGTAAATCTTGGAATTTAAAATGACTTCTTAGCTGAATACACAGCACATCGGTGGCCAAAAATTCCAGGAACTCTTGGCATGTCATCATTTCATTTCTGTTATCTGTCACTAGTTATGTCAGATGTCAGTGGGAAAAGTAATTAGAAGAATAAAGATACAACTTACTAGAAATGCTAGTAAAATATAATCCAAAATGGACATACACAATTAAACGAATATCAACAAAAATAAATATAACTGACATTTGACATAACCAGTGACAGAATAACAGCCATTAAATGGTGACATGGCAAGAGTTCCTGGAATTTTTGGCCACCGATGTGCTCTGTATTCAGCTAAGAAGTCATTTTAAATTCCAAGATTTACGCTTCGGGGGTGTATTCATTATTTTAACAAAGCAATATAGATGTTCGCAATGATAAAAAACATGCAAAAATCTTATATTTTAAGGGGGAGACATTAACTGTCATTCTTGTCAGAAAAACCACTTTTTGTTGGCCACACTGACCTTAGACTGAACTCCTCTATTCCTGAAAAGATCTTCTTTTCCAAAAAAAGATTTCTAGAATTGTGGCGTTGTCAAATGAAACCTCCCACTTAGTTAAGGGAGGTACGGGGCGAACGAAGTTCCACTTAAATTATTAGTGTCACTTAGCTAAGTATGACTTTTCAGGATAATCGGTGCGAAGTAGAGTAGTAGATCACATTTCTGGTAAAATGTGAAATAAAATATTTTATTTCATGACATTCCAAAGATATGATAGTCTACTAGAAATAGAATCCAGTGAAGTGCACGTTCCAGGAACGGTTTTTATTGGGATAGCGTTTTTTTCCGCTTATTTTGGATATGTTGTTACTTTTTTGTGTATGATTATTTTTCTTTTCAAAATATGTATGACTCAATTTGGTGATTTTGTGTATTGGAGTGTGTATCGATTAACAACTATTCCAATGATAAGTCATAAGAAAACCTGGATAAAAACTTATGATGCCATCCTGTTAACGCAGGTAATTGATTATTGGAAATTTCTCTTTCTAACATTGGTAACCAAATTTGACTATATTCGGCTGAAATACTAGCTACACATTTATCTGCATTAAGTTGTATCAAAGCACTTTCTTTGATTTTTCGTCTTTTATTATTGGGCTCTTTCAATATTATTTTTGTCGAATCCCATTGAATTTTATGCCCCTCTTCCCAAGCATGTTTACAAATAGCTGACTTAAAGAACTCCCTATCTTTGATGTATTTTTTATGTTCACTTATTCGGACTTTCAATGGTCTAGATGTTTCACCTAAATAGAATTTGTCAGAATCATAAACAAAAAAGTAACAACAAACGCGTTTTATTAACAACATTTCCAAAACAAGCGGTAAAAAGCGCTATCCCAATAAAAACCGTTCCTGGAACGTGCACTTCACTGGATTCCATTTCTAGTAGACTATCATATCTTTGGAATGTCATAAAATAAAATATTTTATTTCACAATTACCAGAGATGTGATCTGCTATGGATGGACCTTAATAAAATTTGACAACAAAGTTTTGTAGTCTTAAACTTCAAAATATTATGGATTGTCTAGTTGTCATATTTTTTCCGTTGTGTCAGATAGAGACCAAAAATTATTTTATCATTACTTTATCTTGACAAAGGTAGCTGGAGCGCTACCGAAACGTCGAAATAAAAGAATAAAAAACATTATTGTGGTTTGATTCCCAAAAAATAAGAGAAAAAATAATAAATAATGCCACAAGGAACTTACAGAAGATATTTTCTACTGACTTCCATGCACAACCTACAGATAGGTTCATCTTTATATATGCATGTGCTTCCAGTCACTCTCCTTATCCAGCCCTTGCTGAGGTTTAATATTTTTAAAGTCAGCGTTTCCGAGGGTTTTTTGACCGCAGATTGTTGTGTTCCTTTTTGGAAATGTGTCTCTAGTACGACTGATGTTTAGTTTGAATCCACCGAGATGTACAACCAGCTTTTGATAGGTAGCTACTTCAGGACCAGTGAAAGCAGCTTTCGGCCTACGAAAGATTTGCTTAAAGATTCACTTAAGCGTCACCTTTTTGTGGGTTCCTAGAGTGACAGTTTTCAAAGGCGGTTCCAGATCAGTCCAAAGAAACCATAATTTTGTTTTCTTAACACAAGTAAAACCGTCTTTACAGGTACTACCTACTTGGTGATCTTGCTGCTAGAAATATTCCCTTGAGTAAAGATAATATAGTTAAGATAAGTGATTTTGGATATGCAAAAAGCATGTACAAAAATGAGAATTACCGAAAACAAGGAGACATAAGTTTTATATGAAATAATCACTAGTTCTTATATAACTGCATACTGTATGTTTCAGTGTCCTTTACCAGTTAAATGGAGAACTATATAATCCATCAGAGATAGAGTGTTTTCTACCCAGTCAGATTGCTGGTCTTATGGAATAGTTATGTTGGAATTATTTTTTCAGGGAAGAACTCCATATCCTGGAATGCATGTCGATGAATCGTTCTACAATAAACTTGTGGAGGAAGGTTATAGACTTGAAAGGCCAGAATTCTGTCCTAAAGAAATGTGAGTAATACTTTTTCAGTGTAAAATTATTGTTGTCATAATTATAATTTTATATTATGTTATGTTGTATAATACTATGTAATCTTTTTGGAACTTGAATGAATTAATAAACATAAATTCAATATCTTTTTTTCTAGGTATCAGATAATGAGGGAGTGCTGGTCTGTTGAACCAGCTTCAAGACCATCGTTCACAAAACTTACCAAAAGAGTTGGTACACTGCTCGAGGATACTTTGAGAAATGTGAGAACAATTTTATTATAGTGTAATATATCTACTTCATAATTTCAATTTTTTCAGTACTACATCGATCTCAATGACCCATACCTTGTAATGAATACGAAAATGTTAGAAGGACAGAGTGATTATCTCTCGATGTTAAGTCCCCCCAATTTTGATGTTATTGTAAGCCCCCATTATGTAATTGATGTATCTACACAATCACCCCCTCCTGCAGATGGTTACATGAGCATGAAACCGAATACTACCACCAGTTCGCGTGTTACCGATGGTGAGTATTGATAACTTAATGAATAAATTGTTCAATCAAGTTTATCACCAATTTTATATGCTCGTCTCTAATTTAATATACAAGCTGCACAATATTTTCATTCAATAATTGATTTTCAAACGGTCTAATGTCAAATTTACTTTCCAGATGGAGAAAATTTTCATATGAGAAACAGAAAAATTTGTGACTCCCTCAGTAGAGGTGGAAGCAGATAATGAAGCATCTCCTGGCAGTCCTACCATTACTGTTAGTTACACAAGTTAGATCTTAAAACCAACTGATAACTATGTGAACATGCCAGAAAATGAAAAATTAAATATATTCAAAGACAAATGTGCGCCCGACATGGTTTGATTATAGATGATAAGAAAGAGAAATACCATTATGTGAATGAAAATAACCAAGACTGGTGCAATATTCAGGTTTAGTTTTGTCGGAGAAATAATCATTTGTTAATGAACAATTCACATTTTTTTATATTGCTTTTCCTTCGAAGGTTACTTGATACATTGTCCAGAGAAACTTTGACTAAGTGAAACGCATAATAAAATTTAAGTATCTAAATTTAATCTGTATTAGATATATGCTTGTTCCTTCAAATTTTTGTATTTCTTCTCGGATCTAAGTTGTAGATTTGTATTTAATAGTTTTCCTTGCGATTATAAAAAAATTAGAAATTTATTCTTGTTCTAAGATGAGTCTGTCAGTTTTATGTCAAATGTAATATAATTGTACAATAAAAATTTTTCACTAAAACTGAATTTTTTTTCAAGAAATTGCTATTTTGAATCATAAAATCAGCAGTTTAGTCCCAATAATTATGAGCCACCCCCCCATATAACGTATGTAAAGCTAGCATGACTAAGTGAGCAGAATCAGTCGCACTTTCGCTATAAATTTAGTGCTTATTTAGTGTAAATTAAGTGCCGTATTCATAAATTAAGTGCTCTACGGAATATACAAAAAATACAAACATTGCTAGCTTTATATAAAGCTAGCAGTGTAATCCGTCAAAATCGAAAATAAGCATTATAAAGCAAAAATTCCAAATGCATACCATTAAGTGCTCAATAAGTGCTGTCCATATCAGCGATAATAAATACTAAAAAATTATTTTTTATTGTTTATCTAGTGCGAGATCATGTGTTCAATGCTAGCCTAACAATCCTAGCAGTGTATAGAGTTGAGTACTAACTCTTGCACTTGCGCAGTGCAATTAAGTGCTCAATGAGTGCTCTCTATATCGACCAAGATGATTAAAAAAAAAATTTTTTTTAATCAGGTGTTCAATGCTAGCCTAACAATCCTAGCAGTGTATAGAGTTGAGTACTAACTCTGGCACTTGAGTAAAATTTTTTCGTGTTGTTTTTTCTCTCTAATTGTTTAAATAATGAAAATACAGAAAAATGTTTACATCAAAAATTGTAGCAAATACATTTATCTACAAGCTTTAACTGAAAAGTTTTTCTGTAAATTGAAAAGATTACGAGATAAAATTAATGTCAGTGCTAGTCAATTAGTAGGTACGCGCGAACGGCCTGGGAGCCAAATTTATCAACCGCTCGACTTAAAAGTTAATAATTTTGGGCTTATAACAATCTGAAAAAATAAATGAACATATGTGAAATGTAGGGAGAGATCTCAGCTTTCAGATAGAAATACTTTCAAATTTGAAAAAGTAGATTTTCTAACTGTAAAATCAGTTTATTTATAAAAAACTAGAGCTAAAAAGTCAAAAAAGAATTATAGTTCCTATTTAATTAATACTTATCCCAGCGATAATCTCTTTTGGATTTAGCATTGCAAATGAGCATAAAACATTATCGTTATGAAAGCAAAGCCATCAATATTTCGAATTTTAAACAAATGCTTCTTAAAAATCTGTTTTTTTTGCATGCCTATAATCTAACTTGTTTTTTTAAGACTTCATTCAATTATATCTTTTTTCGAAATTAATATAATTCAATGAAACTTCACCACTGAACACTTTGAAGTGTCTACTTCAAAAACTACTATACAGTTTTTCTAAAAATATCAGATTTTTTGAATTATAGACAATTATTTACAATAAATACTTAAATCAGACGTCTTTCAACAAACCTTCTACAACTTTTTATATTGTTTATATTATCTAAAAATTTGTGAACCCCATGATGAACCTATTTAGAAGAGATTGCGATACAAAAAAAACACACCTATGGGTCAGGTAAGAAAGAGAAGGGAGCACAAATAAAGGTGAAAAAGCAGGTGAGAGAGCGGCTTATACGCGCCGCCGCGTAATAACAACAACAATAAAAATAAAATATTAAAAAATTTCAACAAATTACATTAAAAATAGAGTCTGTTATCAAGACAATAATGGAAATGAAGTTGGGTCAAAAAAATGAAGTTTCAATGAAAATCGTATATATTTTTGTGGAAAATACAGATACAAGAAAAAGTTTCAAATAAAATTTGAAGATTACGCCATAATCTTTGGAGTACGCTATGTTATATAATTTAATTCTCCAATTTATTATTGTTAATTGGAGAAATTTGGTAAAAAAACTACTTTTCAGTAGAGGCCGGTTTACGTGGAAAATCAATTTTCGATGTATTTTGAAAACAATTTAATTTGAAAATTTATTGTTCACTTACTATCGTAAAATTAAAAACATGAAAATTGATGTTCAAAAAGACTACTAGGGAAATTTCGTATATTTTGAAAAATAATGCAGATACAAAAAAGTGTTCAGGAAATTTTTGTAGATAAATGTATCAGCTACAATTTTTGATTCGAACATTTTCCTGTTATTTCATTATTTAAACAATTAGAGTGAAAAAACAAAAAACAAAATTTACTTAGCGATTTTTCGGACAATTGTATGCCTAGTTTTTCTCATGTTAATCACAACCCTTTTGAATACTCCATTTTGAATTTTAAATTTTTTTGTAATTTTTACTGCATTTGCGGATATTTTGCGTGCTTTGACTAGGCTATATAGTAAATCGTTGTATTCGGGATTAAAAACCCATCCATTTCAGCTAGCTTTCACCCCCCTGATCTATTCTAGATTTTCCAATGTAATGACGTTACCGCGCCTGTGATGACGCCACGGATATCAAGTATACCTAAAATGATTGCATAGTAGGTAAAATTGGCATTTAACAATTTTCAAATGAATATATACATTATTTTCTGAGTTATGGGCTGTTAAAAACATCTTTGAGCACCCTGTACATACAATAAATAATGTTTAATCTCAATTCTACCAATTCGTGGAGTCAAAAATTCCCACATTGCTCATTGACGTTCGGCAGTTCAGCAAAAGTGGCCATTTGTACAAAAATTTCTAGCACGATACCTAAATTTTATTTTTCGTTGAGATTTAAGAAAGAGAGTACTTGTGAAGTGACCTAATAGGTGAGTAGGAGCCTCATTGACGTTCGATAATATACATATAAAAATATATAATATTCAATTATAGGAGTAAAAGAAGAATAATAGGCCGCCTTTTTAGACAACTTCGCTACATATCGCCATATTTCAAAACATCATAACTCCGCAAAAAAATGGTCCGATTTCGGATTTGTTTTGTAGGTATTAGCTTGAGCTACAATTTACTACACAATAAATTAAAAAAAAAACGCTTCGTTGTCGTGTTATAGGCGAAAAACATTTAATTACCGCAATTTTGGGCGGTTTTTCACGATTTTGAGTTGAAACCGATGGTTGCCGTGGTAGCAAACTTCAGATTCAGATTCAGCACCCCCAAAAACATAAAAATCCGTTGAGAAAGAAAGTTCCGCAGTTTTTTCCTGAAAACGGCCTTTTGAAAACTATTATTGGACTAAGAGGCTTAGCCACAACTTGTTCGGTTACCCGGCCGATTTGAGCTGTTTTTGATAATCTAACCGCCCCCCTTCATTTTGCTTATCCCTGTAGATTCAGAAATAAAATAGACCACAGGGTATTAATAGTCTAAAGTATTAAATTCCTGTTTTATTCTTTATTAAGCTTAAACTATTAACTGAAGGATCGATATTTGATTCATCCGTGTTGTAAATTTGAAATTAGATAGTTGAAGTTAATTCAACAAGACCCCTGGAATTTTCCGTAACCTCCATCTGAGGCTATCTGGCACTCTTGACGCAAAGAGTCAAGGGTCCGTGGATCAAGCCACATTAAAAATCTTGCGCCCGAGATTTGAACCGAATTTAGCATCAAGGGTGTCCATAGTGACGTGTTCGTGTGGCAGGAGCCAAGTGTAGGGGAAAAGCATGTTACATTATATATACTGGTGCTCGTTCTTTGTTGAGGAGATATTGGTGCGTAAGGTATATCAACTATACGCAGGCGGTTCAAGACAACTTGATCTCTTCGTTTGTCTCTTATTGATAGACAGAACTCAACTTGTGGCTTAACTTCTTTAGTGGTCATTCGAAACATAATAAAAATGTTTTTCTTCGTTTTTCCGTTTCTAGTGCCTTTTTCATATGCCTCTTTGTTGGCTGGAGCCTGGAATAGCTGATTCACGTAACCAGTAAAATTCACTGAACGCTATAAATGTTTTATGACTGACGTAACTGAATAATAGAGCCTCAAAGCTGGAAAAAGATCCAGCTACGTTAACGGGGTTTTTCGTAATTTCCGGCGAAAGTTGACCAACAATCGAAAAATGTTGCGAGGCAGTGTTGTAGGTATTTGCAGTCAAAGGAAAAAAAACATGAAAGCGTCTCTTAGAACATAAGATATAAGATTTTTCAACTCTGTATGTACATACTAAAAAAAATCAATCGAACCGAAAAAAATTTGGCAGAATCCAACCGGTTTTTTTTTAATGTGATAAGAGTCGAACCATCAGTTTAATTTCGGTCGTTAGACAAAAAAATACCCGTCTTGATAGTTTGTGGTTGTATTTATGTATTAAAGTGGTTGAAGAATTATTTATTGGAATAAACGAGAGATAGGAATGTCAAAACATGCTTATTTGTACGATGTTAAACATAAAAATTACCATAACAAATACTTGAGAAGTTTGGCCGAGGAGTCTGTAGAGCCAAAGCTAGGCACCATTAGACGGAATAGTAGGTACTCCAAGAAATGGAATAGTTGCATCAATGAAAGCCGATTTGGTACTACTAGCGACATCTTTCGTAAATATTTTGAAGCTATTAATGACTAGATAAATGACAAGTTTACTCTATGCCTCTATGGTGACAAGTTTCGTTTACGTTTTGAGGTTTTTAATTGTGTACCTGTGAGGAGGCCCCTCTTAAAAATAAGACTTTAACAAGTCGTTTATATTTGCCGTTCAAAAATAATTACCCATGTTCAAAAATTAATTTATCAAATTCTAAATCATTAACAATTTTCTGATTGTAAAAATGAATGTATTCTCTAAGAGCAAAAGGTCTTTGAAATTGTGGCTGTAAAAGTATTTTTTTTTTAATAAAAAAATATTTCATTTTTTGGGAGGGGCTCGGGGGCGAAGAAAAAACATACACTTATAACTATTTATTTAAATCATTGATAACTTTGAGTTTATAAAAGTATACAAATTCTCTAAGAGCGTTGTTCAACATATCGTTTGGTGTTATGGAACAAAATGCATATAAAATTTGTAAAGGACTTTGATTATCAGAGATGATATTTTTACAGAAATCCGAAACATTATAATAATATTGACGAAAATTTAAATTTTCTAACATAGATATACGTTGTAAAATCAAATTATTCAATTCTAAAATTAAAATTTGTGAGATTTCTTCTCCATCCATGTAATACTCGACACCAAGTTTCTTAAGAAAAATTAACTTGCAGTCATCGTACTTTAATGGAGTAATGGTACAGTACTCTCCACATGGAATCGGATCCAGTGTGAACTAGTCTTCGACCATTTGTTGCGTAATTATTGAAATGAAGGCCTGCCATTCGTAACGATATTTTACTGAACTTGAGCTGCTGATATAGAATAACAGCAGGCGTAAATGATCTTGCCGGACTAATGCCACATTTCACTCCATAACCGGAAATTGAATATTGTGTTGAAAGCAGGTACGCATTTTCAGACTTTGCAGCAGACTCATAGTTCTCTAAAATTCTATCAAGCTCTGCAGTGTAGATGTCTTCATCACTACTACTGGCATCTTGAGAACTCATGCAGCTAACTGAATTTGATATCTGAAGCTCACTCCAATTTATAGCCTTCAAGTAAATACGTAGCAGGATTGGTTATTTCAACTCTAATAATCTTTAATAGTTCTGTAATCCAATTGGGCGTATAACCTTGTTCGAAGACATGTTTAGCCTTGGATATGTGCACAATGTCACCGACTTTGAATTTCCGCGGGTCTGCTATCTTTAAATGGACGGAAGGGGTTATTCAAAATAGATTTTCCGTTGGATTTGTTGACTCAAGAAGGCTTATATTTTGTTGTTGAATGCTTTGAATTGTTATATTCCAGAGTTATATTGGGTAGAATGTCCATCCATTTGTAGGTGCCGTTTAAACTGAAATACTTGTAGAGTTTCGATTTCAAAGTTCTTATAACACGCTCAGCCACAGCCTTCGTCGTACTAAATACACTACAATAATTTATACCATGTTTTTTCATTAAATTTCGAAATTTGATGTTGTGAAATTCCTTTTCCCTGATCAGATTGCAGATTTTTTGGTATTCGTCTACTATGAGCGAGAATGTCCGAGAATGCTCGAGTGATTTCCTCTCAGGTCTTCGTCTTTAGTGGGTGTGTCCACACAAACTCAGAAAAACAATCAATTACAACCAGTATCATTTTATGATTCCTATTTTGTGGTGCAAAATTTCTCATCTCCGCAAGATCCATATGCCAAAGATCGTCAAGGCACTTAATAATAGTGCGTCTCCGAGGAAATTTTTCCCGAATCGGTTTATGCAGCTCATTTACGAGTTGAATATTTTCCTTGGTGTGCATATTATGATGTACTAGCGGCTAGCTTCAGCTCCAGATTGCGAATGCGGTTATGGTTATTCGTATCCATAATCTTAATATTGTTCTCAATATCTGAAATGTTACTTTTCAAATCAGAGACAGTTCTGATATTTTGTGCAAATTCTTTTCTCAATCCACGTATGTTTGCATTCATAGAAACAGTAAATTCTTTCCGAATGAAGACTTTTGCTGTAGCAATTGATTCGTCGACGTATTTCTTCGTAGCCATATCCCTACCTGCTACAGGGGGATTTCGCGAAATGAATACATCAATTTCGTTCGTTTTATTTTGTAGGTTGTCAATATTCGCCTTTAATATGGGAATTTCAGTCTTGTGAAGCTCATTTCTCATTTCGTTCAATCCTACTTCTAAATCCTTTATATCATGGTCTTGTTGCTGCAGCACCAGCACCATGTGTTTGAGTTATTGGTGAGTTGATAGTACGCAATTGCACATCAACATATTTTTTGGTTGCAGCGTCACTATCTGTTGTCGGTTCCTCAACATTACAAATTTTCACATTTTCAATATCAATATTACTGTCCGGTGTATGAGAAAACGTAATTTTCGCAGGTAAACGCGCATAGGGCGTTTGATGTCTATGTCCGAATTTATCGACAGGCATAATTGAAATGAATAAGATTCAGCTTGTTATTCTATTATATCAGCCTCCTTGAGCTCATTGATAATTGCTACTATTTCGTTGTCGTGTGACGTATTACCTGCCTCTTTTGAAGCAATCAACAACTTCAAACGATCCACTAATTCATTGAGATCGTCCCAATTAATATACTCCATGGGTTTATCATTATATGTTAAACGATCGATACCTTTTTCTTTTGCTGAAGGAATCGATTTTAGACGAGTCAATACCTGGCACATTCTATTCGTTGTCGTTAGAGATTCTGTTTTGAATAAAGGTTTTATGATGTAGTGATATTTTTCAGTACTTGACCCCTTAAGATGATCTAACGTGTCTAAATGAACTTCAGTTGTTGTCAAAAGATTTTTGAAGTTATGTAAATCTTGATCGTTGTAACTGGGATCTCGGTAAAATAGAAGCTCATACAAGCCTGGAGCGCTATTCTGTAACTCATTTCGGAGAGAAATCGGTATCGGTAAGACTCAGTTATCGACAGCCGTCGGTAAGTCGCATGTGCGGCATTCTGTATACCTTTTCTGCGACCGATATCGCGAATTCGAGTCGATGAGAATCGGTATGTCTACCGTGATCTAATGAGCCTCACGGTAACCGTTATCGATTTCCGTTGAAAGGAAATTTTCATTATTTGTTGATGTTTGGCTGGAATTGCGGATTATTTAAGTGACTTTTTAATATTTGAAGAGTAACTATATTGTGTATAGTGTCTAATCTAGTGTTTTATAAGTCCTTCCCATCTTTTACACAAAATTTCCCTTCAGTAAAATTTGAATGTACTGAATCAAATGATCCCTCTGAGCGGTATTATAACGCTGAGTTTTGATAGAACAAGAAACTCCTTTAAAATAATTAATATCTGTTTTTATCCTATCTTTGAAACTTAAAAAAAAATATATGTTAACGTCAGATCAATTCTTCAATGCTAGTTGACTCTTAATTTCGGGTTTTTGAAGTTGTTAATGTTAATATAAACATGAATTGTATCGTTTATGCTAACAGATAAAAAATATGTCGCTATCACTATCTATTATCTAATTATATAACCCTACTTTCCAACGAAACCAAAATATAACCTTTAATCTTCTTCTCCATTTTTTGGGCTATATCCTGAGGAATAATTTACCCAGTTAACCTCTAATCTTCAACGTGAACTTTTGTTTGCTTACAAATTTGACAGTTTCCCTCATCGCTCATTGGCCACATGTACCGAATACATGTACAGAATGTATGTACAGAATAGCGCTCCAGGAGCGCTATTCTGTACGCGGCATTGACAGTCGTCGGTATCGGTATTCTAACAACAGCCATCGGTTGCGCGGTCGACGGGACTAATATAACGGTTTTCGACGCTCGGAATTGCAACCAAAAATTATCGGCATAGAAGTGACGTTACTCGATTTGGTACATGTGGCCAATGAGCGATGAGGCAAACTGTCAAATTTGTAAACAAACCAAAGGGCACGTTGAAGATTAGAGCAAATTATCCCTTGTGATATTACCCAATAAAGGATAACGAAGAAGATAAGAGGTTATTTTTTGGTTTCATTGGAAGCATATTGGAAGGTATAGTTGAAATAATACCCTTCTTGGTGTGCGTCATTGATTGTTAATCTCCTTCTATCACATTACGTAGGAAGAAATGGAAAAAAGGCAGGTCTGTGATTAATCCTAATAAAAATATCACAATAATGAACCGTTTGAATGTTTTACAAACGTTAACCCTAATCTTTGACTTACAAAATTTTGATTGGTTGATGTTTAGATTACGCTCCAGCGCAATCTATCAATCGCGAGATTAAAATATTATGAAGGCGTAACTTTCGTAGCGGCAATGTGTCTTACGTCTTTTTCTACTGTCACACTGACAGTTCTTGTCAGGTGTGTACTTTTTTGCTCACGGTCACATATTATTTATGATAAGTGAATATTAATCTTATTGTTATATTTATCTAAATAATACAAAAATATGCCTAGATACACGAAAAAACATCAACATTTTGAAAGTTCTGAAGTATTTTCAGTTAGGAAAGGAAGCTGGTAATTATTAATTTCATAGCCTTCTCGGCTTTGGCTTAATACGATCCTGATGATTTTATTTATCAAATTTAAGGTTAGCTATATGTCAAAATAGCAAATAAAATAAAAGACATGCCGAAAACCCGGATATACGTCACAATCGATGACGCACACCAAGAAGGGTATTATTTCAACTTATAGGGTCATATAATTAGATAATAGATAGTGATAGTGACATATATTTTATCTGTTATCATGAACTATACAATTCATGTTTATATTAACATTAACAACCTCAAAAACTCGAAATTTAGTCAACTAGCATTAAAGAATTGATCTGGCGTTAACATTTATATCTCTTTTTTTTCAAGTCTCAAAGATAGGATAAGTACAGATATTAATTATTTTAAAGGAGTTTCTTGTTCTATCAAAACTAAGCGTTTTATAATACCGCTCAGAGGGATCATTTGATTCAGGACAAGGAGAGCCATTCAAATTTTGCTGCAGGAAAATTTTGAGGAAAAAATGGGAAGGACTTATAAAGCAACAGATTAGACACTATACACAATATAGTTTCTCTCCAAATATTAAAAAGTCACTTAAATAATCCACAATTCCAGCCAAATATCAACAAATAATGGAAATTTCCTTTCAACGAAAATCGATAACGGTTACCGTGGGGCTCATTAGATCACGGTAGACATACCGATTCTCATCGACTCGAATTCGCGATATCGGTCGGTGAAAAGGTATACAGAATACCGCACATGCGACTTACCGATGGCTGTCGATAACTGAGTCTTACCGATACCGATTTTTCTCCGAAACAAGTTACAGAATAGCGCTCCTGGTGTTCCAATTACATATCTTCCTTCTTTGTTTCTCTCAGGTAGTGTGTTTATATTACCGGTTTTTCCATCAAACGCAATTTGACGTTTGCCTAATGACCAACCGATTTCATCATTGTATATTGGACCATAATTTTTATCAATTTTATCATCTTTTTGGAAGTAATCTCCAATGAACTGATGACTGATGGCAGGGTATTGATCCAAATAGTCTGCGACAGATATTTCGGGACGCATCTCTTCTGGAGATTCAGAACGCGTAGATAATATTGCCGGATTCATCGGTTGCGTTTCGAGAAAAGGTGAAAACACATCATCAGGTTCTTCTTCTTTTTTTTTATTTTCTCTTTTTGAATTGGATTTAAATTTGTAATCGATTTTTGTAATGTCTTTGAGGATTGCACAATTTCTTCAAGTGGTTTGGATATTGGCTTGAATAGTTTATTAATAGATTCATCTTGCTCTGATTTACCCAATTTCAACGCCAACGCCTCACTATCAGACATATTGGTATTGACTAAAATCGTAGCTTACAATTTTATATATTTATCGAATCCTTTGCGATACCTACCATCATTAAGGAGAAAATCCTTCACAATTATCAAAGTACCATAGCGGTCACACCAGCACGTTGAGCACATATTTTTGACTGTGTCGAATGTCATGTCTGGAGATACGTGTTCGTCGAATATATGTTTCAAGTTCACCCGATCTTGCTTGAATAAGACAATTACATTACAATTGTCGCGTATTAGCTGTTTCGGTATTTTTGAATATGTTTGACAAAGATATGCAGCATCGATATCTTTATGTCTGCACATGGAGTAATATTCACGAATTTTTTGTTGACCATCACATGAAACGTCATTGAAAAAAAAGACAGAATTAAGCTGAGTTTTATCTGGACTTATTATTTCCTCGTTGCCTTTAAATGGAAAATAGCCAACGCCCTTAACTTGTGCTATAACTTCTTGCAGCAATTGGTACTTTGGTTGGAATAACGATTTTGAATAAGCATAAACGTTTTTGGAATTTCGCGCCATTCGGATTGAATAGGAGCGCCAGCACGACATTCGTCTTCCCACACCCGCTGGGACCGCATATAATGGCACGGAAAGAATTTGGTAACAATTTACCATGTTTACCGATCGATGATGTTGAGGTGAAATCTAGATTTTCAATGGGTATCGTCTGCTCTTGTTGAATTATCTTCATCGTGTGTGTTATTTTTCTTAGTGCTATTGTATAAATATAGATGTCACCACTTATGCGTATCAGTCTTAATGTTGGTGTTTGAAGGAGAAGGTCTTTTGAATTCTCTCATCAAATCAATAAACTACCTATTGAACTTCACTTGCCTAGCTATCATTACTGTGGACGTGAGAACTCCCCCCTCACCCCTTTTTGTAGAGAAATTTTTTTTTTTTTGGTAGCCGGTACAAAATTGGAAGAACGTCTTGATCGTGGAGATCCGGGCATCAACCCCTTTGACGCAACTTGTAAACAACACGATATTTCTTACTGGAAGAATAAGTCTCTCGAAGAACGACACAAAGCCAATCAGATACTTGAAGATACAGCTTGGGCTCGCGTCAAATCAAAAGACGCTTCTTTGGGTGAGAAAACTGCTGCATTACTTGTGACAGGCGAAATGGTGAAAAGAAAGCTGGGAATGGTTTGTCACCACAAACCTTGCGTCGAGATGTTATTCTAAAAGTGGAAAAGTCCTTGAAAAAAAAGGGGCATCTTTGAAAGACACCGCAACGTTTGCCTTACGGACAGCCAAAGCACTGATTAAGCAATTTGGTAGGAAAAAAAAAGTTGAGGTTCCTCGAGTGATACCTGTAGCGAAATCCGGAGGTTTCCTACCACTTATTCCTTTGTTTGCCGGTCTTTCGGCACCCGGGGCTTTGTCAGGTGGTGCTGCTAGGATTGCAAAAACCGTCATTGAGCTAAGCATGCGCAAAAGAAATTGGAAGAAGATGTACGTCATAATAAGGCTATGGAACGTGTAGGATCTGGTTTGTACCTGAAAAAGTATTCAAAAGGCGGCTTCGGATTGTATTTGAAAAAACAAAAAAACTAATAAAGCTACCCAATCACGCACTATCCGACTTCGACATAGGACATTACGGAAAATCGCTATAAATACCACATTCCCAAGGAGTTTTTATGGGGGATACTCTCCCCAAAGACGACCCCCGAAGATAAGAATGTGCAGTGGTTAATTTGGATACATCTAGGAATAGCGGGAGTCATTGGGTAGTTTACAGAAAGATAAACAACAATGTAGAGTATTTCGATTGATTTGGTAACTTGAAGCTGCCGAAAGAAGTTGTTAAATATCTCGGAAAAATTGTGCGAATTCCCTACAACAAAACCCAATATCAAAACTACAATCAAATCAATTGCGGTCATTTGTGTTTGAAATTTCTACATCAATGACGGAACTATTACTACAACAACACATCTACCATGGAAAAGCATTGAGTAGTTTCACTGTCGAAGAACTAAAGTACTTCCCCATTGAACATCTAATAGAGTGTGTAAGGCCTTTGGAATTGCTTGAAATGTGGCCTAAGCTTCCCAATGAATATCGAGCAAATTTTGAACTACAAATACGACTGCCTTGTTCCATCCAGTACAATCGACCTGATTGGACAACCCATTGTGACGGATCTCCTAGTTCTCAAGCCACTTGTTTTCTTTGTAAACAATAAAAAAGATATTTAAATTCAAACATGTCTCGAATTTTATTAGTCATCATGTCACAGTTTGTACGTTTTACTACTACGATGCCAAAGACAAGCTGCAAAGTTTTAATTTTCCCACAGGTTGCTATGAAATTGCTGATCTTGAAGAGTTTATCAGTGATAAGTTAGGTGCGAGCAATTCAATTAGACCGGTATTTTCACTAAAACCTAATCACAATACGTTGAAATGTGAAATTTTCAGCAAATACAAAATTTCCTTTATGCAAACTGATAGTCTTGGGAGAGTATTGGAATTTTAACCGAAAATACTCGACGCTAACAAAATTCACTCTACAGATCTCCCTGTCAAAATCATTGAAGTATCCAGTATCCGTTTCGATGGTAACATTACCACTGGAGCCTTCGATGCAAACAGACCTGCTCATACTATCTACGAATTCGTCATACAAGTAGATCCAGGATATTCCTCAAAATTTGCTCTACTTACCCGTTATACCACAACGGGGAATAACCAATATCACCGTCATCGCCATAGACCAAGACGGTCAGTCAGCTTCCGTGGAGAACTTAGTACTTTGGTGTTGAAGCTTAGAATGAGGAACATGGGACTAATAATCAATCATAAAAGACAGTCTGCAGAGCTTTCAACTGCATTAGCCAAGCAGTCGTCAAAGCTAAAACAGCTTACGTTCGCAAACAAATTGGTCCTGAAATCGCTGGGTTTTAAATTGAATAATGAAAACCATGTATGGAAAGCGTATTCGTCAAAACGACAATATGCCTTCGATGTTTGATATCTACCGTAAGCCGATGTTTGACGATTCAATTCGAAAGGCTGGATACAGAACCTATGCTCCATTTATAAAATCATTCAATTGCAGTGACATTGTTGAGTTTAGCATTAATCAAGTTGATTCATTCTTTGCAATGAGCGAAACTCTGATCAAAGGTTCACTTGGAACACATGGAGCTGGTGACGTAAAATCAGCAAATAATGTTGGAGCCTTCCTATTCGATACATGTACGTATAGTGAAAGTGCTAGGGAAATGGAAACAAGTCGGGATCCTGCAATAGTGAGTGCTGTACGTGCAATGACTTACGTTATATAACCAAGAAGGTTCCAATCATATGGCCATAGCCGGCTGGAATGATCCGAAAGAACCTATTCTGAATGTCAGCGACAAGTCCTTCAACCTTCAAATTCCCCTCAAACATATTTTCAACATTTTCAACGATTATCCCATGATTACATGTGGTCGACAAACGATACGATTAGTTCGAGCCCGAAATGATAATGATTTCATATACAGTCCTATTCAAAAGACCCTTTCCCACCTCGTATCTTTTGAACGGCTACACTCACATTAATAAAATTTAGAGAGTGAAAATAAAGTGTTGTAGACTTCTCTACGAATGGTAACAGGTGACGTAATAGTAATAGATGACGTCACAGTGCCACTCTGGCCAATAATTTTAAATAGGACCTTATGGCAAGTGATATCTCGTTTGAAAGGAATTGACATTGGCTACATAGCCATATCAATTTTGTTTGGGTTTAAACTAATTTTGACGGATAAATTAAATGAATACCAAAATTATTGAAATTATTTTTTCAAATTTAATTAATCAAATATCAACAATGGATTCTTATAGCAAGTGTTCAAAATGTGCTATGTCTACTTCCTGACAGTAATACATCCTATAAGTAAACTCTTGTCGTACTCGTTCGAATGTGTCAGCCGAAATTGCATTGCATTCTTCAATAATTATTTCTTTCAAAACGCCAATGCTATCTGGTGCCGTAGTATAAACCTTGGATTTCAAGTACCCCAATAGAAAAAAATCTAATGGTGTCAAATCTGGTAACCGAGGTGGCCATTCTATAGGACCTCGCCGGCCGATCCATCTACCTCGATATTCTTCATCCAGGTAACGTCTTACTGCACCATAATAATGTACAGGAGCACCATCTTGTTGAAATTTATTTCCAGATGGCCGAATTCATCTGGATTATCTTCCAAAATTTCAAAAATTAAGCTCAATTGCATTTTGTAACATCTCCAGATACACTTCACCGCTTAAATTTGAATTTAGGAAAACAGGACCAACTATGTGGTTTCCCAAAATACCTGCCCAAACATTGACTTTTTCTGGAAATTGGGTATGTTGTTCACGAAAAGTGTGAGGATTTGTGTCACTCCAATACCTTACATTTTGTGTAGGTATTCACATTTCCATTGAGGCAAAAAGTATTTTCGTCACTAAAACAAATTGTTTTTGTGTAGTGTGGGTTTTGACTAATTTTATTTGTCATACATTCACAGAATTTGAGTCTTCTGCACCATTTTTAACTTGTATGGATGAAATTTATTTTCAGCCAACACTCTCTGTACTGTACGTTTACTTACTTCACAGATAGACGCAGCTTCAGTTGGAGAGGAAGTAGGGTTTACTAACATTTCAGCAACTATATCAATTTTTTTATCATCACTAAATGTTGGTCGACCAGATCGTTTGGCATCTTGAACACTACCTGTTGCTTCAAACTTGTGAAGAACCTCCCTCAAATACGTTCTCGAAATAGGGCGATCTGGGTATTTCTCATTAAATAAACGTTCCGCTTCATGGAGATTCTTTCTAGATTCACCAATTATTAAGATAGCTGCTACTTTGTCGGCTTGAGTACGTACCATTTTGCCTATGTAAAATCTTAAGCGTCTCATTAAACAATAATAAAATTAAATATTTAAGCTATTTAGAAAAACTTTGAAAGGCAACAAATACTATTAAATTAAAAACGTCAATTTTTTTGACAACTAACCAGAGGCCTTTCAAACGAGATATCACTTGTCACAAGGTCCTATTCAAAATTATTGGCCAGATTGGCACTGTGACGTCATCTATTACTATTACGTCACCTGTTACCATTCGTAGAGAAGTTTACAACACTTTATTTTCTTCCTCCAAATTTTATTAATGTAAGTGTAGCCGCTCAAAAGATACGAGGGGGAGAGGGGACTTTTGAATAACACTGTATATCACGGAAAAGAATGTCTCTGGCACGCTCTCCCAAACAACTACTAAAATTAATATTACTAGTGTTAACTAAAAGTTAAACATATCTTTCCCAATGATGATATAAAGATAAATCTCATGAAATTGCCCTCAATTACTAAAGGTGCAAGACGTGAGGTTTGGGCTGTTAAAACATCCACTCCAGTTGAAAGACCCCGTTTTGTTATTGTTTTCTTCCAAACCGATAAACGAAACGTGAAAACAGCCGATCCTACTTTATTTGACAATGCCGACGTGCAAAGTATAAGACTGTCACTTAATGATGAATATTGGCCTAATGAAAGAATGATCTGGATTTCGCTAAAACTGACTACAATGAGGCATATTTTAACTATACTGAATTCTATCCCAACTATGCAAACTCCACACAGAAGCGCCCTCTGCTGGATTATTCATCTTTCAAGAAGCGGGCATTGTTTGTTATCGATTGTTCGAAACAGGAAGAAAGCATGAAGGCGTCCACAGTCGATGTAAAACTCGACATTGAAGCAAACATAGGCTTTCTCGAAAATACTAAAGTTTATTGCATCATCATCCACGATTGCATGATGGAATACTTCCCCCTCACCGAAATTGTTAAAAGCTTGAACGAAATGATGATCGGAGTTAGTATTAGAAGAGATGTCAACATGAGTGTAGCTTTTGTAGACATTCAAGGCTTTGTCGTAGATGGACTTTTCGTTGCCAAAGAACTCACCATAGAAATTGGATTCAAAAGTTCACATTACATATTTTGACATCCTCATTATTTTATGCGGATAAAAAGACTACATCCTACTGGAAAGTAATGTGCCTGGCATTCGATGCTCTTCAGGAGATGCAGAATATTCTAAAGTAAATGAAATATTGGAAAGCAAGCTGTTGTATGCTGTAGACTACATTTACGTTCGAGGACAACAAAAAGCAGAATTTCTGCTGAAGAAATGCCACTTATTCGGTATTTTCCCACATATTATTGATGTTTGCAAAATTGATGGTACACCGTGTGCAACAGGAATTTTTTTTCAAGATCCAAACCCCTGTCACGCCTCTGGACTATATTTATGTACCGAAAGAAATGTACAACGCCTCCGCCACTGGTTTTCAAATACTGTATTACCATTATAAATAAAGTTTCCTAAAGAAACATAACTTTTATTTTACATGACTTTTCATCTACTTTATGTTTTTGTAGATAAAAACTTCTTATCTCAAGACTGTAACTTCCTGTGTTTTAATTTTGTCCGTTTTTTAGATTGTAACTTCCTATGGCATTGAGATAAAAACTTATTATTTTCCAAGAAGTCCAGAAAAAACAATTTAATGATTTGCATGGTGAAGTAATACTTCATTGATTAAAATAAATTATTTTTGTAAAATCTTGAGATGATGGCTGAAAGACCTCGGTCGATGGCCTGTTGATGCTTTAGTGTCAATAAAGTATACTCCCTCTTCTCTCTCTCTTGAGATGATTTAAAAGGTCTTCATTGGGACGTGGGATTTGGAGAAACATGGGTTTTTTATTGAAACACTCTGTATATTCATCAATTTTTATATTACATAAAGATTCAAATTTTCGTCTTACAATTTTTAAAATAATTTTCAAAATTAAAACAAAGATAGATACTACCCAGTAAACACAATGTTACCTAACCTTTTTGCTTGCCTAATAAGCAAACGCATTCCTTTCTAATTAGTGACCTTAGAAATGAATTTCTGCTATTTTTTTTAATAAAAAAAAAATACAATAACGAAGCCTGTTTGGCATCGTCACTTCTACATTTCCCAAGCTAAGATTAGTAATATGATGAAAAATAATCTCTAGTCTTAAACTTACTTTAATGAGGTATAAACATTATTATTATAATGGGACCGAAAATTATTACCACTTTACATAGTTAGAAAATCCTAGAAATGATCGACAACAATTTAAAGAATGAGAACTTAATGGTTCAAATAAATGTCATAAAAGCTTAGGTCCAGACTATTTCACTGTAGATGAATATTGTCAATTGGATGAAATAATAAGCTTGAGCAAGTTTTTTTCTTCAGTTTTAAGTAATAGGATCAATTAAATCACAATTTATAAATCACTGGGATTGAAATTGAAGTAATATGATCACAAGAAAGTTTGACAGATATAAAATTAAGTAGCTAAATAAAATTTTCTAACAAGATTTTCAGTTAATAATTCTGGTGGTAAATGTTAATATTCCGCTTAGTATTGCCATTAAAATAATTATACAATGTCCAGAAAGGTTACAATTTCAATAAAAGGGCATAACCTTAAAATTTAAAAATTCAATGTTGAGAAAAAACTATAAATTAGCATAAAAAAGTGAAAGAAGGTATGTGAAGAACATTCCGCGTAAGAAGAGTACAGTGCTTTTGAGTATTTTCACGTGTTTTTAACTGAATATAATGCCTTTATAACATTCGAGTGACAAATATTAAAATCCTCTTTAAAAAAACAATAAAACGCAATAGAGACGCGAGTGATACTTTATTTTAGGTTTAGGATGTTATAAGCTTCAATTTAGTATAGCTTTTGCATATCCTGGATGCACATTGAGAAAATTGTCACGTTTTTCACCATAAAAGTAAGGTTGGATTCATTTTTTCTCGGCAACGTGAATGGTGTCCTCGTGTCCGAAAACTTTCAAGAAGTGCAGCAGTACCATACTAGTAAGGGCTATTACTAACACTACCTCTGTTTATCTAACCTTTTTCGTTCATCTTACATTTATAGTTATTGTCAATCTTCGACTTTATAGTCTTATTTCATAGATAATTCTTATCAAGTTCGCCATCATGGCGGACAAAATTCCCCCTGACCCGCCTCCTCCTCCGGACCTCTCTCTAAATATGCAAGAAAGCCAAGGAAATCAGTCAAATGAAAATATTAACAGAGAACAGATTTTATATTCAAAGTTCGACTTAGGTCCCTTTGAGGTCTTTGTACAGGGCAAAGATGAAAATATTGGAAACTACCATATTTTAAGCATTGCCAAAACCATTTTCAACTTGAGACTTGAAGAAGTTAGTAAAATCAATAGAAAAGATAAAAATAGAGTTGGAGTAGTATTTAAAGATAGGCAATCGGCAAATAAATTTATTGTTAGGAAACATTGGGAGGAATTGGGGTATGAGATTTTTAAACCCTCACATCTTATCTCATGCAAGGGAATAATTAGGGGTGTATTCAAATCTATTTCTGAAGAGGAAATGAAGTTATTCACAGACACTAATTTAGCTTTGTGCAAGGTTATCTCGGTGAAAATAATGAACAGAAGAGTTATTCAAGAGAGCTCAGAAATTACTTATATACCTACTGGTACAGTTAGTCTAACCTTCTCGGGAAGAAACATACCTAAGGGGATCTTAATTTATGGTCTACCAATGAGAGTAACTCCTTTTGTTAGTCCAGTTATTCAATGCAATAATTGCCTTCTTCACGGGCATAATTAGTTCAATTCAATGCAAAGAGAAAAAGAAGTGCACTAATTGTGGTAGAATCCATGATCCTTCTGAGAAAAATAATTGTCCTAGTTTTTGTATCTTTTGTAAAATCTCTGATCACAATTCAAGAAACCCTGAATGTAAAGAGAAAAAGGGACAGAAAATATAAAGGAACTGATGGCATTCGCCAATCTCTCCTACTATGAAGCTAGCCAAAAAGTTCCAAGAGAATCACACACCCCAGAATTGAATATCAAAGATTTCCCCAGCTTACCAACGAATCATTCTAGCATGAACAGCATATCTGTACAGGAGCGGATGGCAGCAGCAGCTAATCTCTCCCCAATGACCCATTCTTATTCCAAAGTCACAAACTCCACTAGCAATTACATTCGTGGTAATAATTTTTGTCGAATAATTTTAACTAGATTAGCACTCGTCTTTGTTGCTATTAGGAAATCCCACTCGTGGACTTCGTCCACTCGTGAGTTTTCCATAGCAACAAAGATTCGTGCATCTATACCTTATTTTTAAACTAAGAGGAGCGATTTGAAATTAAGTTGGAATTTCTGCAGCCTAGTGATTGGTTAAATTGCCGCCCATTTCAAACAGCTTTTTTGATACATTACAACGATATTTGTCAGTTTTGTGTTTATATGAAAATATCATAACCTCAATCTTTATTAGGTACATCTTTTTCACGTTTGTTGTTTCATTTTCAACCAAGTATTATATTCCAACCAAGTAAAGTGCTATTTTTATTATTTATTGAGTTTGATAAACAAAATCTATATGCTTGTTTTTTCTTGTTAATAATATAAATTTCCAAGTAAAATCCAATTATTGTAAATATTTCTACATCAAGTTTTACTTAAATCACAGTTAGTCTAGGAGGAATCGGCGAATGAGTACCGAAAACTATTCCACCTCAATTTTTTTATGCGATCCTCTTCAAATTGCCCAACTGATAATATAAATGCATGTTGCCATTGGGCAACCCGGTGCCATATTGTTTAAACCGAAATTGTTTAAACAATTGGAAGGAATTGTTATTTTCCAACCGGACAAATTTTTTTCATATTTTTTACTAAAATACCAATAAAAAAGGTATGAATTATCAAATGTCAAATTAATTCATTCATCCATTCCAAAGTTATCGAAATAAATTTTTTTTTTAAATTTTAACACCCTGTAATTCGAAAAGTGAAAAGGCTGGACCCCTTAATCTTCCTATCATTTTTACCAATTTTACGAGAGGTATCTACATGCAAACGTTGTAGGTGTCATTTGGAAACACCTTGTATTTTTCATGGGTCTAAAGTACCCAAATTTGAGATTTTTCGAACCTTAAAAAATTCATATCTTTGGAAATATCAACTTTATCGTGAAAAGTCTCAGGACCTTTTTTATTGGTATTTCAATAAAAAATATAAAAAAATTTGTCCGGTTGTAAAATAACAATTTCTTGCAATTGTTTAAACAATTTCGGTTTAAACAATATGGCACCGGGTTGCCCCATGGCAATCAATAGGGCAATTTGAAGAGGATCGCATAAAAAAATTGAGGTGGAATAGTATTCGGTACTCATGCGCCGATTCATCCTAGACTAAGTACATTATTATGGTATTTCTGGATATAAAAAAGTTTAGTTGATTTCTAATTCGAGATTAAATGTGAATAGAGAATAATTCAAACATACAGTAGCTTTTTTACACATATCATATCCAATTTGACATGAATTACATAATATGATAACCTTACATTTCGTTCACAATAATGTGAGATTTGGTTACAACTTTCGCTATGGCCTGTGGCCAATGATGATTCAAATTCTAGACTTGAATTCATCCCTCATTGAACACGACACATGCGAGCCATTTAATACACATGTCACATACTTGTCAATTGGTTCGAAAAGTCTGAACAGGACCCTTTCGGAACGCCCTCTTAATCTAGTAACTTTTAGTGGTGTAATTGAGGTTTCTTAAAACGCTCCTCCTAGTTCAAAAACCAGGTATAGTTGAAATTATCAAAAAATTACCACCACTTGTGTAATAACTGTTGAACATTTTTAGTCCTTACTGATAATGCTCAATAAAATTTCATTGTTTTGCCAAGATATTTTACAAGTTTCATTTATTGAACGAATGTCTGTGAAGAATTAAACCGCAGGTCCTTTCAAGGAGAATCCTGTTTGACTGAGTTGGCTGAGCTGAGCGTAAAAAAATTAATTAACATAAATACTTTTCTAAATTATAAAGAATAAGAACATTTACACTATAGACAACACTTCTTGTGAATCATAAATAATTGTAATTAAATAGAGTATACACATGAAACGTGCTTAAGATCTGCTGTAAAAGGACCTGACCTAATTGATAATCTTTATCACATGCTTGGGATATCTGTAATAGTTATTTATGTACCAAGGCAGTAAAGTGATTCTTTATCGGACGAGTCTGAAATTATGAAACGAGCGAGGCGTATAACAGGCGAGTTCGATTAAGACACTTTACTGACGTGGTGCATACAAAATTCTATCGCCAACTGCTCACAATTCAGAATATAGAAAACTGAGGTATATTTCATTGCATTCTATTATGATAAAGGGAACAGCAAATATAGAACAAATCTATTTATTATTTGTTGTATTTAAATTGAAGGTACACCCTGAAGCACTATTATAATATAATATGACACTTTCCATTCTTCAATGACGTTAGTAATGACAGCATGACATGTATGGTTGTGAATAATTAGTATATTATGCAACGATCATGTAATGATGGTTATTAAGCATTAACCAGGATACGAAACGAGCCAAAGGCGTATTTCGTATGGTTAATGCGAGTGTATTAATAACCATTACATGAGAGTTTCATACACTATTTTATCTACGAAGAAATTTGATTTAAAAAAAATATAAAAAAATGTACAACCCGGGACGTACAGATCGAAAACAACCTTATGAGGCGCCTTTCCCAACAGTGCTACGGCGCCACATTGTTGAAATGATAGCATAAAGTGTATAGGTATGTAACTGCTATAATAAATTATTGTAAACAAAGATTGATAAGTTTAAATATGTATTTACCTTAATCATCAAGTATTTTTGGTCTGGTGCTCGACATATCTTTTAAAAAATAACGCAAAAGATTTAAACTGTCATAAAACACTGTCAAACTGTCAAACATTCTGCAGAAAATATTGGGTCTGCCTACTTGGGTAAATGAAAATCTAGATTTCTATTGGTCAATTTTTCAGTTTTACAATGAAAACGAATGTTATAATGGGTATCATTATGAAACTGGAAATTGGCATTTAATTAACAAATTTTAGTATAGGAGTAGAAAAAGTACTTCATTGTACGATAAGGTAAACTCTTTGTTCACTTTTGGAAATCAATCTGATAATTGACGGTTTTATTAACGATTGGCGATAAAATAAAATACTTGTAAAATAAAGAAATTGTTTGATAAGACATTAAAATAATTTTATTAAATTGTAGACTAAGCAAGATATAAAAAGGATTGAAAAAATATGAAACATGAAGAAAACTACAAAAGGTCCACTGAAGGAGGAGCAGGGATGCATGGAGGTGACAACCAAATAAATATATTGATATTATTTCTACTTGAAGCATATAAGAATAAAGAAGACTTTCGGCTTTCGACAGAGAATGATGAAGGTGGAAAGTTTGACGATGTGGTTCTGGAAACTACGGAAACTACAATTTTGCTACAAGCTAAACATAAAGTGGACCCTAAAAAGAGCCTAATCACCTACAATGATATATTTCCAACCGGAAAAAACAAAAACGAGTTCAATATTTCCAAATATATAGACTCCTTCGCGAAAATGAAAAACAACTTTATTAACATCGAAAGGATAATATTATGTACCAATGCGGATATAACAATAGTTTATTAGTATTATTAACAGTACCTATATTATGAAATTAAAAAAAAATTCAATCCAACGTATTTTTAATAATATTGACTGCAAACATAAGGTACTGCGTATCATATTTTGTGACCATAGCAGTAAAGACAAACAAGGCTGTGGAAATAAAATAAATCAGTCACATCAAATTTTCAAAGTTGAATAATCTAAAATCTATGAAAATGAGTTTAAGCGAAAACAATCTCCTTTCGGAAATTGAAAATGCAGCTTAAAGTGTTATTTTAAATATTTAATTCTGGTATTAATAATTGTCTAGATTCTTATTATCGCACTAGTGCTGTAATGAAATCAAAAACGCACTAGTGCGGTAATATACGTCATCATGACATTGAAAATAGTGTCAAATCGTACCCGTTACATGACAGTTGTAGATAAATGATATTAAACAACATGTTTCAGAGAATGCAATGTTAAACAGTCAAATATTTTCATTTTGCGACAAAAAATGTTATTACAGCTTCGAGAAATGCAAAGATTTGATTTGTAAATTGTACGGTCAAGTTCAAGATATCGATTTATTTTTAAAAAAATTTTAATTAATATCTGTTTCAGATCGTGACATTGAAACTAGGATAGGAAAATTAGTAAAAGATATCGATATTTTTGATGATATTGAAAAATAGGTGATTATCCTTAAAGTTTAAGTTTTTTCCATCGTATTTCATTTAACTACTTGGTTTTATACATATAGCTCGTTACTTACTTTCTGATTCACTTTCTGATACCGAATTGATTTTTTGTATTATTACCGTTATATTGTGTTTTTTTGTATTTTTAGTATTAGTCCGGAGGTACGTAAATTTGTATTCAATCATAAAATTTAGTCGTTTCCAAAGTTAAAATTTTTCCATCGAATAGGACGTTTAGTATATATATATATATATATATATATATATATATATATATATATATAT
>CAJUYG010002509.1:0-29535 GCA_910591675.1 Galerucella calmariensis | reverse complement strand
ATTATCCAACCAATTAATAATTATAATAACCTTCCTATAACTACTTGAATGTTTGTTACTAATGATAGTTATTGCTACTTTTTGAAATCATTTATAGGTTCGTTCCAACCAGCAATTCTGTTATCGTACGTAACCAGTAATAGAACTATTTAATGCGCATGCGGCAGAGAAATGAATAAAATAACTGGTAATCTCTTACCAAACGGTTGGAACGTATTTTGAACTAGTTTATTATGGTAGTTATTTTATTAGGGATGCTGCATTAACATCAATCAGATAATGAAAGTATAAAAACAAGACATTTTATTTGTAATTATAAAGCCTTCAGGCTTGAAAATACATAGAAATAAATACAACCAACTTATAAAAACCAAAGTGGACACTTTCAACCTAAATATCCAATTAGTAAAACTTAATACTAATAATATCACCTATATCAAAATATCACAATAATAGAAGTATTTGTAACCTTAATAATTATGTAGGTAAATGGCAAAATTATATGTATGTTCTATTTCAACCATTTTTCAATTATATCATAAGTAGAATCACTTTAGCAGAATATGAAGTGGTTTCGGATTCCATTCTTCCCTTTTTTAATTTATCAACGACTACACAAAGAAACAGTCAGTAAGAAACGGTGCACACTATTTTCAAAACAGTTCAAAAACTAAAAACTCACTTTCATATCCTATTTACACATTCCATAAAAAACAAATTTGACAGTTTAAAATGAAAATGTTGCAATTGCGCATGTTTCTTAATTTCAGAACTGTCGATACTCGCTATCAAGCAAGAATCGTTTGAACGGTAATTTTACTGGTCCACAAACGGGATGGAACAGAGAACTGATAGTAATCGAGAGTTCCGAACCAGTAACTTCAGGTGGTTGGAACGATTTTTTTCAACTGCGCATGTGTATTAGTAATATTACTGTAAATTACTGGTGGTTGGAACGAACCTATGGTTTACGTAAAATCGACATAAAATGAGCTTCATATTTTCTTCTTCCAATAGCGTTCCTGGACACTCCTCATAAACATAATTCATTTTGTATGTACAACTTCTCGTGCGACACTTTATTTTTGAAACTATTTTTAACATTATGAAACACGCAATGACGCAAGTGAAGTGATCCTTGTAATATGAATTATGTTTAGTGATTTTAACAATTCCTATTACCATTTGAATCATACTCCTCCACATAGGTACACACTTAAATTATTATAAAAATGACCAATCTTTTTTTGGAACATCGTTCTAGAATTTTTTTTTATATAGTATCTCCAAAATGAGTAAGGTAGCTGCAATTGGTATTGACCTTGGTACTACGTACTCCTGCGTTGGTGTTTGGCAGCACGGAAAAGTGGAAATTATAGCTAATGATCAAGGAAATAGGACCACCCCAAGCTACGTGGCATTCACCGACAGCGAAAGACTTATTGGAGATGCCGCAAAAAATCAAGTAAGTTATTTATCATCACACGAATTATTTTAATTGAAGTCTACATTTCGTTTTTATTGTTTCACTTTGTATATACTGAACTTTTATTTATCTAAATGAAATTTTGAATAAAACCAACTTGTTACATGTTACCTAATACCATATGCTCGAAGAATTATTTATACTTATAGTCTTTTTCTTCCATTTTTGGAGATACCAGTTACCTTTTACAAAAACGAACTCATTTATTCCATGCTGTTTATTTTTACAACCTTTTATACGTACAAGATGTTTGAATGGAAACGTTTTGTTTTCAACTTTTTCTGGGCGATCCGCCTATACAGGGTGGGGCAATCTTCTGACATCGGAGGATTACATCGTTATGGTAAGAGATAGAACTTTATAGTTTTGTGTGAGCTAATACAGTTACTGAGAGCACATTTTAAAAATACTTTCGATTCTACAGGGTGTTCCAAAACCACGTAGCAGCACAAACTTACATTTTTTTGAATGGAACGTACTATATTTTGTACAAGAATCGAAAAGATCTCACCGAGAGCGTTACAAAAATATAGCACTCTCATATATTATAAGGGTGTTTTACAAAGATATTGCCAATTATTAGCAAAAAAGACCTCCTCTTTAACACTCTGCAGAACAGTAAATTAAAATAAATCAACAGGTCTTTGTGCTCAAATGTCATATACACATCATTGGCTGTGCTCAGTATTAATTACTTTTTTCATCTGTGGCTTCTTTAATACAGGGTGAAACAAAACGCAAATCAAGCAATATCTCAAAATTTTTAAATGAATCACCCTATAAGTCTTTTTACAATTGGTTAGTACAATTAATGATATTTCAAACGATGTAGTACATTTAGGGCATGAGTTAATGGAAAATCGTAAATATTTCATGATAATGGTCAAAAACAAGTATTTTACTTACACAAATAAAATGGTATTAAATTTTTACATGCAACCTCTTGTAAATTTTAACATTTCTAAGGCATATATTTTAATCGTAATTTTGGATGCATCTACAATATCTAATCAATGAAATAAAATGTCTGCTAATACCGTAGGTACCTGGAATTGCCAAAAATTTCATATTTATTCATGTTTCACTTTCATGAATTGTTATTATAGGCTTGTTTGAGAATGGGAGAAACATAATCAAGCCATATTTTTGATTATATGAAGTGGGCTACTATCAAAATAGTATCTACTAATAAATGTGAAAGAAATATTGCTGTATTCTTCGTTTTTGTTTAGGAAGTTGATTCAAACACAATAGTTAACTTGTGGTTCCAACAAGATGGAGCATCTGTATATCAGAAATTTTACCGACAGGTGGATAGGACGTGGTGGACCAATTTCGTGGCCTCCTCGATCTCCAGATCTCACACCGATGGATTTCTTTTTATGGAGATAGGTACATCAAGCAACTTGTGTATCAAACGGAACCTACTACCAGAGAAGACGTGAAAAAAAGGATTCGTAACGCATTTTCCACAATAACTCCAGCTATGTTGGAAAGAGTAAGAATCTCGTTTTTGAAAAGAAATGTATGGAAGTAAATGGTCGCCATTTTGAACACTTAGCATAAACTACTATACTTTTTATAGAATGTCAATGTTCATTTATGTAAATGTGAGTGTTCTTATAATGTTGGTTTTCATAATTGTTAGTTTTTCAAAAATAGAAAAAGTTGGAAAATAAATTACAAGCTTGCATTTTACATAACTAAGATATACTGTTTGTGGTGACTTAAGTAATTATTTCGTAGACTACAAACTGCTTTTATATTTATTAGTACTATAATGACACTAGCCTACTTACAGTAAGCAAAAATATTTCTTCCAACATAATTCCTTCTTTCCTTCCTCTAATGGTAAGAGTAGAAGTCAAAGATATTTTAGATGCATCCAAAATTACGATTAGAATTTATGCCTTAGAAATGTTAAAATTCACAAGATATTGCATGTAAAAATTTAATACCATTTAATTTGTGTATGTAAAATACTTGTTTTTGACCATTATCATAAAATATCTACGATTTTCCATGAACTAATGCCTTAAGTTTACTACATCGTTTGAAAGTTTATTAATTGTACTAACAAATTGTAAAAAGACTTATAGGGTGATTCATTTGAAGATTTTGAGATAATGCTTGATTTGCGTTTTGTTTCACCCTGTATTAAAGAAGCCACAGATAAAAAAAGTAGTTAATACTGAGCACAGCCAATGATGTGTGTTTGACATTTGAACACAAAGACCTGTTGATTTATATTAATTTACTGTTCTGCAGAGTGTTAAAGAGGAGGTCTTTTTTGCTAATAATTGGTCATATCTTTGTAAAACACCTTTATAATATATTAGAGTGATATATTTTTGTAACGCTCTCGGTGAGATCTTTTCGATTCTTAAACAAAATATAGTACGTTCCATTCAAAAAAATGTAAGTTTGTGCTGCTACGTGGTTTTGGAACACCCTGTAGAATCTAAAGTATTTTCAAAATGCGCCCTCAGTAACTGTATTAGCTCACACAAAACTATAAAGTTCTATCTATCACCACAACGATGTAATCATCCGATGTCAGAAGTTTGCCCCACCCTGTATATTCTATACAGGATGAAACACGACCAACGGGATGGAGGTTTATAGCGAAACGGTGAAAGTTTTGAAATGTTTTTCACTTTAGTAGTTTGAACATTCCTATAGGCTACATTTAGAAATTATTTTGAAATATACAGGATGTTCCAATAAAGTATGGCGTATCAAAGTTATATTTTTTCTTATGGAACACCCTATATTTTATTGCATTTTCCGATTGCCCCTTAAAAATAAATTACTCCTTTACGGTGGTTCTCTATTCCTAAATACAGAGAATACAGAGGGTTCCGAGTTATCCTGACTTTTTGAAAACTGAACATTTCGAGAAAAATTAATTTAATAACTCATTGATATAACAAGTTCTAGCAAATTTTCTCTTACATCTCAAAAGTTGGACATTCGTCGAATGTATTCCACCATTGAGTAGGTACTGAACATCACTTTACAGGGTGTTCAGAATTTTCAGTTTCATTATTAGATCATTCAATGTGTGTAATATAATATGGCTTATTTTGAATGTATTTTAATGTATTTTGATAATTCACCAGATATTATTCAAAAAATGTCCTCTTTCGAATGGAATAATCGATTTTAATACATCTGCAAGTCTCTCTAAACTTTAAACTGATTATTATCTTGACATCGTTGCTGTAAAAAAAAACAGTGAAGCTGCTAATAAATATGCACACTTGTAGTACAGGTAATGAAGCTCAAAAAAAGGTAAAACCTCGCAATTTTTTCGTCCAGCATAGATTGACTTGAAATTTTAACAGGAGGTAGGTGATAGCCGAAGGTTCAAAATCTATATCGAACCAAAGGGCGCTAAATGGTTTTTAGGGGTGAAAACTACCCTTATTTGTCAAAAATCATAAAATAACATTTTAAACCTGAAAGATTTGGTTCGGATAAGTTGAATAATGAATAGCATTATAAATTTTATGATAGGTGAAAATTGGTTTGAATTAGTAAAATGATGAATTTGTTACATTTCAAAATACAATTTTTATACTTTTTCAACCCTTAAAAATCAACTGTTATTAGTGTTATATGTAAAAAAAAATTTTTGCCAAGTGAAAAATAATTAATGCTAATAGGGATTTGCTCAATAATTCTGTAGTAAAAAAAATGTGTCACGTGCATTAAGTAACTTTTCATCCTTTAAAAACCACCCTTCACAACATTGCAATTTTTATAAACTATTTTTGATGATAAAAAGCTTATTCAAAAACGATTTTGTAGTGTTTTTCAAGAACTACAAGGATCTGTAAGTTAAATCTCTTGAGACCCTTTCGTTTTCAAATGGGGTGAGTTTAAAGGGCTAAAAAAGGTGGTGCTCGTGCGTAAATAGACGTTTTAAACGGCTATATCTCGTCAAATATTAACTGTACAAAAAATCTACTTACAGGAAAATTTTTGTCATAAAAAAAGCTACAATTTCGTTTTCTAACTTTGCTTGTACCACTAATATTTTCGGAGTTATTTTGAAAGAAGGTGTAAAAAATACAAAATTGTTAAAAATAACTTTTTACTTTGAACCATAATTTTTCGAAAACTATGAATTTTAAATTGGTCAAACTTTTTGGACATATTAACCATACATTTACTAAGAGAATGGCACAAGGGTAAAGTTCAATTTTAATTAGGGGGGTAGTAAGGGGGTTGTTTTCACCGATTTTTTTGTATAAAAAATTCAGTACTGACATTATTTTTGTCATAATTCTCTCAATTTTGATGCTTCAGACCTTTTTTTTTAAAGAAAGGTCCAATTATGCTCTTTGAAAAAGATTCTGAGTTTTCTACGAAAAATGCATCATTTTTCCGGTATTTGACTTTGAATCTATCACATTTTGCATTTGGGAAAAAAAGCTAATCATTGATGGGCCATATCTCGGTTCCTATTGGTTTTAGAAAAATTATAAAAAAGGGCTTCGCTTGTTTTTTTAAAAGCTACAATTTTGCTTTCGACAGTTTTTTTGATAAAATGCATAATTTTCGAGTTATCCGCGAAAAACATATCAAAAACGTCAATTTTTTCCTCTAAAAAGCGTTACTTTCAATCGCGAATAACTTAGAGAATATTAATTTTACCAAAAAAATGTATAGAACATTTTTTGCTTAGAATCACTTTTTCAATCGATTCCTGTGGTTGAAATGTAATAAAAAATTTTCACTCCCGAGATGGGGTGGCAACCACCCCCAAGGCTTTAGCGCCCTTCGGTTCGATATAGATTTTGATCCTTGGGCTATCACCTACCTTCTGTTAAAATTTCAAGTCAATCCATGCTGGACGAAAAAATTGCCAGGTGAAATGCTTCATTCCCTGTACTATTGTAGTTGATGAGGTAGATGCTCAAAATGCTTGCCATCTAGTGCAATGCAACACGTGATTCTAGCTTCTAGCTGTTGATTTACTTACATTATCGAACATCTCAGGTGTTATAGACGCGAAAGTGTTCGAAATACATAGGAAATATTTTTAATATAACCCCATTTGGAGAATAATAAATATAAGAGTGGGAATAAAATATAGGGTATTCCATAAGAAAAAATATAACTTTGATACGCCACACTTTATTGGAACATCCTGTATATTTCAAAATGATTTTAAAATGTAGAGCCTATACGAATGTACAAATTACTGAAGTGAAAAACATTTTAAGACTTTCACCGCTTCGTGATTCACCCTGTATATTCCAATCAATAACTTGGAAGAGGATGGAATTTAAAGGAACGATGAATTGAATAGATAACAAAGAACTGTAGTCGAACATTAAAAGTTGTATCCTCACATCTCATGAACACACTGACCGTATGCCAAAAATATCCCCTTGTTTCCATACTTAACGCATGCACTGTATGTTATATTTTGTATTAGGTAGCAATGAATGCCAAAAATACCGTTTTCGATGCCAAACGTCTAATCGGCAGAAAGTTCGACGACCCCAAAATCCAAGACGACATGAAACATTGGCCGTTCCAAGTCATCAACGATTGCGGCAAACCCAAAATCCAAGTCGAATATAAAGGAGAAATCAAAAGGTTCGCCCCCGAAGAAATCAGCTCCATGGTACTAACTAAAATGAGAGAGATTGCTGAAACTTACCTTGGAGGTAAATGATTTATCCGAGTAATTTCTTTAAAAATAATAAAAGTTTTCTCTTTCAAGGCAAAGTAACAGACGCAGTGGTTACAGTACCAGCATACTTCAACGATTCCCAAAGACAAGCTACTAAAGATGCAGGTGCTATTGCCGGACTTAACGTTTTGAGAATAATTAATGAACCCACTGCTGCCGCATTGGCTTACGGGCTGGATAAGAGTTTGAAGGGAGAGAAAAATGTGCTCATCTTCGATTTGGGCGGTGGTACTTTCGACGTGTCTATTTTAGCGATTGATGAAGGTTCCTTGTTCGAAGTAAAATCTACAGCTGGAGATACACATTTGGGTAAGTGGAAGCGGGCATTTTGAAAATAAGCAGTCTAACCAGATAACGTCCTTTATGCGATTATTGTCTCAGATACTGGCCAGATATTGGTCGTATAGATTTATATAAAAAAATAAATATGATAAAAGTTGCTAAGAGAAATTGCTGGAGATTATTTTCGAGCTTGTCAAACGTCCGCTAGAGAGCGTAACAACCAACACTAAGTAGAAAAATGGAATTTTTTTAGAATTTTGCTCATTGAAAGTATATCGATGATATCATTTCCATATTTATTGACTATTCACCTACACTTTTTGACTGAAATGTTTTGTTCTATCTATCAAAACAAAGCGGTGGGGGAAGTTCAATTGTTTTTTAAACAAACCAAGATTTCTCCCGTTTCGCTCGACCCATTTTAACAAATTTAGGCTCATATGAAAGAGCATAATTTACACTACAAAACGCTTACTTGGTTTTGACTTTTTGACTTCCGTCATTGCCGCTAGATCGCGTTAGCTGAAATCGTTTATTTAATTTAATGAAAAAAATTAATTATCTACCTTTTTTTGAACCGTTGATATTGAACAAAATATGATTTTATTACATTAAAAAATGGCACGCCACTGCTCTTTATCAAAATAAAAATCATTTTCGTAATCACTTATTAGTTGCTAACAAAAAAAACCTTTTGCTTTTTTTTTTTCGTTAGACAAACGGTTTTTTGGATTGAAAAAATAACATAGGTTTACATGTTTCGACACATGGGCGCCCCATGTAAATTTATTTGATTTTTTTAATCCAAAACCGTTTGTCTAACGAAAAAAAGCCAAAAAGCTTTTTTTGTTAGCAACTAATATGTGATTACGAAAATGATTTTTATTTTTATAAAAAGCAGTGGCATGCCATTTTTTAATGTAATAAAATCATATTTTGTTCAATATCAACGGTTCAAAAAAAGGTGGATGATTAATTTTTTCCATCAAATTTCAGAAACATGTATCCTCTTTTAAAATATGTGAAAATGAATATACCATCACATTTATATTTTTTGAATAAAAAACTCAAAAATTGCTACCATTTCAGTTAACGCCATGTAGCGGCGGAGACGAAAGTTGAAAAGTCGAAACCAAGTCAGCGTTTTGTAGTGTAAATTATGCTCTTTCATATGAGCCTAAATTTGTTAAAATCGGTCTGGCGAAACGGGAGAAATCTTGGTTTGTTTAAAAAAACAATTGAACTTCCCCCACCGCTTTATTTTGTTAGATAGAACAAAACATTTCAGTCAAAAAGTGTAGGTGAATAGTCAGCAAATATGAAAATGATATCATCGATATACTTTCATTAGGCAAAATTCTAAAAAAATCCCATTTTTCTACTTAGTGTTGGTTGTTACGCTATCTAGCGGACGTTTGACAAACTCGAAAATAATCTCCAGCAATTTCTTTTAGCAACTTTCATCATGATTTTTTTTTCTAAATCTATACGACCAATATCTCATGAGATATGGCCGCTCGCTACCCTTAACTGATCACCCTGTACATTCAGAAAAAAAGTCAAGTGGCGTTAGGTTATTGTACTAGACATTCTATCAATTCTTATTATTTTGTAAGTATGTCAACTGAAACTCTACTAATGAGTTTTTACTCGATAACTTTTCATGTTTAGGTTTTTTTCTTATTTCTGCTTGATCATGGAATTAAGAAAGAAATTTATACATCTTATTCATTTCTTCGGAATAGCTAAAGTTTAAGCTTATCTTGAATGCTGGAAACAACCGGTTCTTATAGAATACAAGTATATAGTGGTGCACCCAAGCTTCAGTTCTTAGTCCAATTCTTTTTTTGATATGAATCAGCAATGTCACTTTTTTCCTGATGACACTAGCTTAATCTGGGTTAGTTCAGATATGACCCTTTACATTCTACACTTGTAAAGATCTCGTTAATATTGAATGGGCTTTGTATTTAACACTGATGTAACTCACAAAGGAGTTTCACAATTCTCAAACTAAACACAAACTGGATGAGGTTTACAAATTCGATCCAGATTCCTGGTTTTCATATTGTCGATGCCCTTGAAGAGCCTGTATATACAGTGTGGAAAGGAAATGGAGTGGAATGGAAGCACAAAGTTCAGATTATAAATTCAACGTGAAAATATAAATTATGTTACTGAATGATTTTATGTTGGTGCTTATGTCGTTTACAATGAGAAAATTGTTGAGATGTGTTTGTATGTGAGATCTGTAAAGTCTCCAGTGAGCTATTTTTATTTTCCAAGTTTGCTGTACTGGCACGTTTTTTGAATTATTTCTATAATGAGCAATGATTTTGGGTGAGTAATCGCTGTAGATAATGTAAGGTATTATATATGTTGATATTGGAGCAAGTGAGGTGATACATGTACTGCGGAAAATTTTGCATTGAGTGGAGTTAAACGAGTTGGTTTACCAGAATTCAAAAGTACCTACTAAGATTGATTTGTTCTAGGAGATTTCCATATTTGTCTGTTCTCTGACTTAGTTTATTTCGGAAATTTTGATATAGTTTGGGTGAAAGGTCGCAAAATGTTTATTTTTGGATAGTGTGAGATGGAAACACAAATAGCCTCGAGATTTCTGTTGAGAGGGAACTGCTTCAATTCTATGTAATTCCTGACAATGAAGCTAAATCTCCACTTGTCTGCTGCGTTCTTCAGGAATGGTTTATATACTCTTGTTATGTTTTTTCCTTCAGAAGGAATCCTGTAGGCACATTACCAGAGGTGAATGTTTGTTTATGACCAATTATAAAAAATTTCTGTGGATGTAGTACCCGTTTATGCTCGCTATCTATGTCAAAGTGTAACTAGGTTATCCTGTATGGTAACTAGAGTTTTGGTTGGTATCTTTCTTAGTTTTGTGTTTCGACAACATTGGTAACTGATTCAGTGGTGCCAAAAAGGTTAGTGTTTCAGGAACGGGAGCGAAGAAATTGTTATATTTATTGTATTTGACGTAGATGTATGAGGTAGGTATATCTATTGTAATAGAAGATGATAGACTTGTTTGGATTGGGTGGCTATGTTTCTAAGCTGTTTGCAGTTAAAACATGTAGGGGTTGCGGCATGACTGACGAAACGTCAGTCCATGTTCTCTTAGAGTGTCCACACTGGGCTGTACTACGCAGGCGAATCTTCGGAGTCCCTGTTATGGCCCCTGGAGACACAAGCACACATCCATTGAAAAAGGTTGTGGCCTTTATTGAAGGGCTCGGTTTCATGGATGTCTAGGTAGCAGGAATGGCACAATGGGCCCGCCAGTGGCCTCAGTGTCGGAACCTTGGCTTGAGTTGTCCAGGACAAGGCTCGCCTGCGCATTTAGTAGTAGTAGTAGTTCCAGATAACTAATAAAAAGTCAATGAGACGCTTGTACAAGAAAAAAAGGAAAAATCATGGAGAATTTGCCCTAACTCAAGAATTTAGTGATGAAAAGTTCACCAATTATTTTGTCCGTATGTAGTCTTCATGAACAGTGTCGCAGAACCATCGGCCGTACCTGGGGAATGTCACCCAGGGTTACTGCCTGGATCTACACTGCCATCATCAGACCTATGCTAACGTACGGCGCGATTGCCTGGGGAGTTAAAGCAAACCAGCTGACAGTCGTCCGTAAACTGGATCAAATTCAAAGAACAGCATGCCTTAACACAACAGGAGGCATGAGAACCACACCAACCAGAGCGATGGAGGTGATCCTTGGTCTCACTCCCCTTGACATACACATCAGGGAGGTTATTTTGATGACCATGACACGCTTACGCTCTACCGGTATACAACCTGACGTAGGATCTGGTAGATTGAGACGTAACCTATGGCGTGAGGCACTCAATGAGGTCCCACTGCTGCAGGCAAATACGGACGCAATCTCACCACAATATCCCTTCCACAGGCCCTACAAGGTAATCATCAAATACAACACACAAGACACATCAGAAAAAGGCGCACTCCGCATCTTCACGGATGGCTCTAAAACCAATATGGGCTCAGGATGTGGAATTTACTCCAGATCTCTGAACCTAAACATCAAATGGGCGATGGGCCGTAATGTCAGCGTTGCTCAAACAGAGCTCACTGCTATCTCCATCGCCGCAAAAGAGATTACCAAAAGAAACACAGGTAATAAAATTCACATCCTCACGGATAGTAGACAAGCACTACTAGCCCTGAACAGACCACGTATCACATCAGGCCTAGTACTAGAGTGTCACCTGTCCCTGATCGAAGCCTGTAGCAACAACGAAGTCACTCTAGGCTGGATCAAGGGGCACAGTAAATCGAAAGGTAACCACATTGCCGACTCACTAGCCAGGAAAGCAGCCTCCCAAAAACTCTTGGGACCCGGCAATTTCATTGGTCTGTCGGCGTCGGCTATGATTGATCTAATAAATGAACACTCCCTTGATAAGTTTAAGGGTAGATGGGACGATGCAGAAGGTTGCAGGCTTGCCAAGGAACTGCTGCAGTACCCGGACAGCAAAGTAGCCAAAAAATACGTGACTATGAACAGACAGAACCTTCGGACAGCCACGGGTATTCTGACCGGTCACTGCCACCTACGAAAACACCTCTACAGAGTGGGTCTGTCTGACACTTCACTCTGTAGAGGATGTGAACAGGAAGATGAGACTGTCGAACACATTCTTTGTGAATGTCCGACACTCTCTCAATTTAGGTTTTCCGTATTCGGCGAGTACAGGCTATCACAAGCCAACATGAGGGAGCTTACTTCCGGCGACGTTATCGCCTACTTCAAACAAGTAGGCTGGATGACGAGCTAGAAGGAAGTCTGAACCTCGGAAGGATGCACAATGGGCCAATTGTGGCCCAAGTGCCGTGGGGGTCACCCACCCTTCAAATTCTTACAGATACAGATACAGTCTTCATGACTTGTATCGTACAAAACCTGTAGAACCGCACAGCTTCGATTAATTTCTCTTCATTGGTTTCCAAAACACACCGTGATCTTCTGAGAAAACTGCGGCAACAACACTGCGCTCCGCAGGATCACTTTGCACCAAAACTGCGTCACGTCACGCTGCGAAGGAATATACGCATGTTATATTCTTTATTAGGTCCGCAAAAACTCGCCATGACTCACGCTGCGTCACCTCACCAAGCTACGTCTCATTTTGCGGCTGGCCTTATTGGTAGAAGCTTCTGTCCAATCATTTATTTTAATTCAAGTTTTTGAAGTCATCTAATTCTGGGTACTGAACTATATTAATCATTTTCGCAAATAGGTTTACTTATAAAAATAGCTATTTATGATGCAAGTGTTGAAAGTGAAATTTTATTTTGTGAGTGAGAAAGTACACAATACATAAAGTTCTCATTAATTGTCAATGACATGAAATAGGTACATAAAGCATATTTTCACCTTTCTCCCTCCGTTTAGAGACATCATTTCGGAAAATTGGAAAATGATTTTGTTCATTCAAAATACCATCAGTCAGAAATTATTAAACATGATATCCGTTACATACACTGTGTTATTTATAAGATGCGATATAGGAATTCCTGTTATTGTGAAAAAAGACCTAAGAACAAAAAGAAAAAAATTTCACCACAACGGAGAATCGAACCGACATACTTTAGGTACAACTTTTAAATTTTCTGTGCACCTAACCGTGCAGCTATTTCCCATTCGTATTCGAAAGTGCAGGTAGGTATGAATATGGAGTTCGACTTTTTTGGACATAACTATGCATTTTTCCATCATACCAGAGCGAATTTAAGAGAATTGAAAGTGCATTAGAATTTATTTTTCAACAACCTTTCCAAATCCGCTATTATTTTTTATGAACGGCATTTGGTGAAAAAGTTAGCTCGCGTTTGACAGTTTTGTACAGGAATCCCTATGTCGCATCTTATAAATAACACAGTCTATATTTGGTGTTTTTACTTCTGTGCCAATAAATTAATGATCATTACATCAATTCAAACAAATGTGGTGGCAGTTGAATCTGGCAGACTTAACAAGGCATTTTTCATTTTCAGGCGGAGAAGACTTTGACAACCGTTTGGTGAACCACTTCGTTGAAGAATTCAAGAGAAAACACAAAAAAGATCTCAGTCGCAATACAAGAGCTCTCCGAAGATTAAGAACAGCATGCGAACGAGCAAAAAGAACCCTCTCTTCAAGCACAGAAGCTAGCTTAGAAATAGACGCTCTACACGAAGGCGTCGACTTTTATTCGAAAATAACCAGAGCACGTTTCGAGGAACTTTGCATGGATCTGTTCAGATCAACTCTCCAGCCTGTTGAAAAGTCTTTAATCGACGCTAAGCTAGATAAAGAAGCCATTCACGATGTAGTTTTAGTCGGCGGATCAATCAGAATACCAAAAATTCAAAAAATGCTGCAAGATTTCTTCTGCGGTAAAGCGCTCAATCTTAGCATCAATCCAGATGAAGCTGTTGCTTACGGTGCCGCAGTACAAGCTGCAATTCTCAGTGGAGATACCAGTTCTCAAATACAAGATGTATTGTTAGTTGACGTAGCTCCTCTATCTCTCGGTATTGAAACTGCTGGTGGAGTTATGACGAAAATAGTTGAAAGAAACTCCAGAATTCCTTGTAAGCAGCAACAGACGTTCACGACGTACGCTGACAACCAGAACGCCGTCACTATACAAGTTTTTGAGGGTGAACGGGCTATGACTAAAGATAATAATCTTTTAGGAACCTTCAATTTAACAGGTATCCCTCCAGCACCGAGAGGTATACCGAAAATTGAAGTAACTTTCGACTTGGATGCTAACGGGATCTTGAACGTTTCTGCTAAAGATAGCAGCACTGGAAAATCGGAAAAAATTACCATTACAAACGATAAAGGGAGATTATCGAAAGCTGATATCGATAAGATGCTTTCAGATGCAGAAAAGTATGCAGCAGAAGATGAACAGCAGCGCCAGAAGATTACGACAAGGAATCAATTAGAGTCGTACATTTTCAGTGCTAAACAGGTAAATACAGGGTGTTTTCAAATGACACTTACAACGTTTGCATGTAGATATTTCTAGTAAATTTTGAAAAAATTATATAAGGATGAAGGGGTCCAGCATATTCACTTTTCGAAATACAGGGTGTTAAAGTTTTGAAAAATCAAATGTTTTAATTCGATAACTTTAAAATGGATGGATGAATTGATTTGACATTTGGCAGATTGTTTTAAAATGTGAAATGGCATATTTTGATGAAAAAATATTTTTCAATTTTTGATCCAGTGTGATCCATTTGGAAGAATATGGCACCTTTCGGCTCCCATTTCTTGGAAGAATATGGCACCTTTCGGCTCCCATTTCTTACGCCACTGACTTTTGAAGCAATTTTTATTAAATTTTTTATTCCTCAATACCATAGTTATCACGTGAAAAATTTGTAGTTTTCAAGATATTTAATGATTTCATGAAGTCTGCAAGATCACTTTTTAATAATAAATTTCAAATTTGTATTTTTTCCAATAACTACCAAGTACTTATGGTGGTAATATGTAATAGGAACTAATTTATGAAATCACTGTTTAAAAAAAAAGAATCTACAAAAATGTCTTTGTCTCAATGTCTGGTTAGCACATGGCTAAAGTCCAAAGGAAAATTACTCATTTTTCAATATTTTCATTTTTCTCAAGGATTTTTTTTTGCTAAAAGCTCAATTTATGCGTTGGAGAAGGGTAGGTTCTTGAGTTTTCATAAATATATTTTGAACTAGAGAATCTTTCTCTTGACAAGTTGTGACAAGCTCATATCGCGACGTACATGATAAAGCTTCTGTATTTAAGACGATTTGTGACAAAACCGTTGCACAGTATAAGAACGAACCAGTAGTAATGTTCGTTGTATAAAAATAAAATGTTTACAAAATGTTTTGAAAGATGTTCGTTAAGAAAGCATGGCAAGACCAAGACTAAATCCAAGACCAAACAAAATACAGCAAGACCAAGACCGAGACCAGATAGATTTGAGCAAGACCAAGACCAAGACTGAATAAGCAAGACCAAGACCAAGACCAAGACCAAGACCAAGACCAAGACCGAGACTGTTCGAGTCTTGGTCTTGGTTCTGCTTTGCTCATCACTAATCACAAGTTTGGATAAATATTTTCGACAATCTTCTCCAAATGTTTTAGTTGCATTGTTGTTCCATTTCTGTTACATATTCCAACCATAAGTAGATACTTGGTAGTTATAGAAAAAAATAAGACATTTTAAAAAAAAATTATAATTGAATGGTGATCTTGCAGACTTCATGAAATCATAAAATATCTTGAAAGCTACAAACTTTTTTAAATGTCAAGGTCATTCGTTTTTCACGTGAAAACCATTGAGGAATACAAAATTGAATGAAAATTGCTTCAAAAGTCAGTGGCGTAAAAAATGGGAGGCGAAAGGTGACATAGTTTTCCAAATGTGCACCACTGGATCAAAAATTGGAAAGTAATTTTCCATCAAAATATGCCCTTTTATATTTAAAAACAACCTGCCAAATGTCAAATCAATTTATCCATCCATTTTAAAGTCATCGAATTAAAACATTTAATTTTTCAAAACTTCAACACCCTGTATTTCGAAAAGTAAGTGTGCTGGACCCCTTAATCATTATATCATTTCGTCTAATTTTACGAGAGGATTCTACATGCGAACGTTGTGAGTGTCTTTTGAAAACACCCTGTATATTGTCATTATTTACAATGTTCACAGAGCGATCATCTGTTCACTGGGTATATATAGTGTGTCCATAAAGTAATGTATAAAGTCCTTATATTAGCAAAGTGAACCGTAATGTGGAAAAATTGTTGATTTCAATTTACTTTTTTCAAGATAATAATCCATTAAATAGAGTGATTACTGCAATAAATTTGAACGACTAGTCAACTAACGGGATATTATGCCCATTACAAAAATCACTAGCTAAATAGTATACAGTCAATGTCAGACGAAAACTTGATGGGTATCTCAACATCTACTTTTCAATTTCGCGAGGAAGTTAATAAAATCTCTTGTCACTTCTGTGCCTTCGGTTTTGACAACATACATTGTCGGCAGTTATTTTATTTTCGGCTATCACAACCACTACAGTGTGTAAAATTAATCACAGTATAAATATAATCGTCGATAACTGATGAGGATTTTCCATAATTGAACAATGACAAGGTCACGAAATATACTAGGATATCAACAGCCCTGGGAAACATTAGAGCAACACCAAAGAATACACCAGCTTAACAAGAAGCGAAGCCCGACGCAATCTCTTTGATGTTTTGGTAACAACAAATTTATGACCTTGAGAGACCGACGTTGACAGATAACTTATTAAATACACAGAGAAGATGATCTAATTTTCAAATATCGACGATATAATTGGTTGGTAAGACAAGTATTTTATTATAAAAATGGCTCCTTTCAGACATGCGCATATAAAGAAAGGATCGAAAGCTTCGCTTCTTGTTAAGCTGGTGTATTCTTTGGCAATACCAAGTAGAGCTATTAGCTATAAACTTTATGCTCTGTGAGAATATTGATTGCGTCTAATAGACAGGATGCTTCCAAGGCACTGAAGTTTGCAATTTATGAATCTAAAACAGTCAAGTATTGCAAAAAATCCTGGCTGGGCAGAACAAGCAGTTGACTTTGCTATGGGTGATGGGGGATGAAAAAGTTGTAAGAAATGAGATTGCTGATGGTCTAGCAAAAGATGGAGCCTGCTCTCCTTTCCATCGGACCCGAACCATTTCGTGGTATCCCAAAAAGTCTCATTATGAAAGAAATTCGAAAATGGGAAAATAGACTAGGTGCATCTTACAGACTGGAGAAATACTCCAGCCCAAATACAGGTATAACTTCCCCATGTCTGTTAATTTATGTTCACTTCTGGCAAAAAATGGAAAGGTTTTTTTTGACCTACTTATACGGTTTATTAATGATGCTAAGCTGGAAATATGGACTTTTCCTTCAGATTAATATCTAGACCTTCTATATATATTCACCGTCCGAGACCATCTCTCTCTCACACACACACACAAGGATGGTGACTGCTCTTAAATGTAATCCAATTATAATTTAGTCACAGTATATGAACCAACCAGTAGTACCTATATCTCTCATAAATTTCATTCATAAATTGCCAGAGCTTTTGATAACCTTGAACGGATCGTTTTAAGATTCCTTTTACCATAGGCGTAGGTGCATACGTTTTAAAATGACTTGAACGTGTTAAATGTTTTTTCTTAAATATTGTAGAACAGTACACTGATGAGTTAATGAAACATTAGTCTCATACAAAATATTTATTGGTTTTCCATATTACAATTTTCATTTTGTCATGATTTTTAAAATTTTTATTGACAAATTTTAATGTGTTATTCAGTCGTAACCTGAAGAAAAGTTTTATTAAATATTTTATTGGAAAATCAACACAAGGATGTGCAAACTCTGTTGTTTGACTTATATTTATAAGTGATTCAACAATATTATATTCCGTAGCAACTTTCTCAAAATTCATTTGGAATAATGTTTCTAATAATGAGATGCATTGTACAAAATTTTCATGCGGCATATTCAAGTTTACAAAAGTATCCTTATTCGTATTTTCATAAGCTCTAAGGTAACAGTTTAAAGACGAATCGTTTAAATTCTGATACGCTTGTAAATACGTCTCACATACGCTGCATATATGAATTTCCATTTTTTAATTAAATAACCACAAAATTGGAATTGGAATTGGAATAGCCTTTTTTAAAAGAAGTTTTCTTTGATGATGTTGCATAATCATGTCTGGTTCAAAATGAGCACCACATAAACGATGACTACTATTGTATAGAGTTTCTATTTTTGGCATCAAGTCGGGCCTATCGCATGCTTCGAACCAAACTTTAGCTCTAAAACAAAAACAACAAATTAAATCAATGCATGAAACTAAGGCTCATAAATGTAATATGGAGATCAAATAATAAAGTATTATACATTTCGTATGAAAATACAAACAGTTTTTCACCTTTCTGAATCCTTTGGAAAACGGTAAAATTTTTCATCACAATTAGAATATTTATTGTTACATCCACGAACTACACACACACTATCCGATTTCTTCTTTTTAATGGTATCCATTGCAAAAAAATGCTTATAAACTATAAAAATAAAACCAAAAAGCCGTAAAAATATAAGCTGTAATAAATAATTTTTTTCGCAAATTCACCACTTGCACTTTGGTTGGATCGCAGCACTTCACTGGACGCCGGATGATATAGTCATCCGAACGACGTTGTAGGTCACAGAGAGCTTCGGCAGTGTGACGTCACGAGATAACATACTGGTTCGTTCATATACTGTGATTTAGTGTCATAAAACAAAATACGATTGCTAGCGACGAGTTATAATTTTAGTTATTGTTTATTCTGCGCTACGAGCTACAGCTGCATTAACTCTCTCATGCTTCACATAATGTTCTTAACTGATGTTCTCCCAGTTCTATGAACTCTTTATTTGCGCCCGAATCTTAAAATGAGTATGTTTCAGGCCGTAGAAGATGCTCCCGCTGAAAAATTGACACCAGAAGACAAAAAGTTAGTACAAGACAAATGCTCAGCGGTATTGTCTTGGTTAGATTCCAATCAACTAGCTGAAAAAGATGAGTTCGAACACAAATTGAAAGAATTGCAGCAAGATTGTTCTCCTGTTATGATGAAGCTTCATATGGGAGCTCAACAAGGTCAACAAGGCCAACAAGGCCAACCAGGTCAAAGTGGGCCAAGAGTGGAAGAAGTAGATTGAGAAACAGGTTTTTTATATAATTTACTCTGAATTTTTGTAACCGTTTAAGTTTTGTAATTTATGTTCAATAAAACACTAATGTTTGTAATGGAAATATCCATTATTTGTGCTATCTTTATTTCATTGACAACGTCTTTAATGTTGAAATATATCGAATTATTATTATGCTTAATAAAAAAGAAAAATCACCTCTTAAAATTGCCAAAGAATTAATGTGTTAGTTACTTTTGCTTTCTATCTAGTCATTGTCCACGAGGTACTGAGATTTCTTATAGTTTCCTACAGCTCCACTTTATTGATCCGATCCGGTCACTAGTTGTTATGAAGTAGGTACAGATCACAAAAATAAATCATAGGAAGAGGGTTAAAAAAATAGTGTAATGCAATAATATAGCAATATTTTATTACTAAATAGAACGCAAGCAATTGATACAGTCCAGCTTGATTTGTAAAGTCTTGAGAACAACAAAGCAATGTACTATTTACATTTGATAAGGATCACAAAATCACTTTTGGGATTGAGACTGTTACAAACTAAGCAGAATAGAAAAGATTGGGATAGTAACTAAACATTCTGAAACTTTTTCAAGGCAAAAACAACATCGTTACCTTGATATAGAAGGAAATTGAATTGTCAGTACGTCAACTAGCAAAAAGAGGTATCAGCACCAATATAATATTGGGAAGATTTAACAGGTTAACATTCAAGAAAGAGAAGTAGAACTATGTTTCCCAAAAAATCATTTCAAGAAAATATTAACTTCTATAAAAAAAGTATGCATTAAGCAGAGCTGCTGTCGTTTACAATAAAACCAAAATTACTTTATGAAAGAAGGGGTATTATTACAACCATACATTGGTTTATTATTCTCTTAGATTTATCGAACATATCACTAATCTAAATCTACTTAATATCACATAACAAGGCTACTCCTCTTAACGTCCAGTGTCTGGGATTGTGATCAGTCTCAAAATCGATAGACCCCACATATTTCTGATCGGTTCGTTGTGGTTTTCTATAAATAGGACATTCGTAAAGTTTCGGATCTTTTCCTGCTGTCGTATTGATAGCAAAAATATAAATCACCGGCATTTGTTCGTACAAAACTTTCGGTTTACTTTCAATCAATTTACCGGTTCTTCTATCCAAACCAGCACCTTCTAGGAATAACCCATGTACGTATACTCCTTCTGCAGGACTTTCTTTGATGTCTTCCTTACCGTATTTGGTTATCATGTTTTGTAGTACTACCGAATCCAGCGCCCATCCTTTGTGGGCTCTGGTTACATCCTACGGAGTTGACTTTAAGAAAATGTGAAAATTTGATTCAGTTACTTACTTGTCTCATGGCGGTGAGAAATCCTTGAGGATTGAAGAACCCTGTCATCCAAAAGACAAAGGGTCTTCCGTTTTGACACCAGCTACGAAATTGGGCGTCTCTTTCTAGAAGCTCGGTGTACCAAAATCCCAACGTGGCAGATTCCCATGAAATCTTAAAAAAAAAACATCCATTGAAATTAAATTAGAAGACGATGTTGAAATAGCTATTTATGCCATCAGTTACGAAATGCCTAATTTTGAAGAAAGCAATAAAAACATAAAATTTAATATAATTGATAAAAATTTGGAAAACATAAATTTAGTTTGTTGCTGTTACTTCATGTTAGTTGTCAGTTTGACATTTTGTAACAAAGTCTAGACGGAAGGTTTTTAGCGAGATTGATATATTTTTAGTTTTATTTTCAAAAAATGAGTGATTCAAGTTCTGAAGAGCTACCAAGCGATATTGAAGAGGCAGCAGGTAATGCTCTATTATCAGTAACTCCTAAAAAGTCAAAGGCAGTTTATGATTTGGCATACGAAAAATTTGTTACGTGGTGTGATGAGAAGAAAATTAAACATGTTAATGAGAAAGCTTCACTTGCATATTTTGAAGGTAAGAAAGATCTAAAAGTTTCCACACTATGGACACTTTACTCAATGTTAAGGTCTGAACTAAATCTGAAAAGGAATATTGATATCAAAAAATAAACAAATTTGGTAGCATATATTAAAAGGCAAGCGGACGGGTACAGTGCTGAAAAGTCAAAAGTTTTTAAAAGAAGGTTTTGCCAAATTTTTTGTGGAAGCTGATGACAGAATACTTAATGGCTAAGGCTGCAATGATAATTGGAATGGCAGGAGCATGCAGAAAAGCAGAATTAACATTTCTTCCAGTTGAAAATGTTATAGACGAAGGAAGCCATTTTCTTGTTGATATACCACCTTCAAAAACAAAAGTTTTACGGCAGTTTGCAATTACCGCTGGAGACATTGGAAATACGAATCTTGTTGAAATATTAAGAAAATATATTAAGTTGCGTCCCCAGGTTCTTAAACACAACAGATTTTTTGTAAAATATGCGAATGGAAAATGTACCAGAAATCCTGTTAGAATTAACATAAGCAGTCTGCCAAAAGATATTGCACAATTTCTTGGTCTTTCAAATCCTGTTCTATATACTGGCCACTGCTTCAGAAGAAGCTCTGCCACTTTCCTAGCAGACAGTGGCGCTGATATCTTAAAATTAAAGAGGCATGGAGGTTGGAAATCTACCTTTGTTGCGGAGGGATATGTTGAAAATTCCGTGAATAATAAAAAACTTATAGCGCAAGAAATATTTGGTGAAACATCTAATGCAATGTGCACCGCTTCCCAAATAACAGCAAGTTCGAGGAATGAAAAAAATATGTCATCGGTAATTAATTTGAATAATTGCAATAATTGTGTTAACAATATTTATAATAATTAATTAATTTATAATTTATCTTTTTAACTTGTATTATAACAGTTTAATAAATAGAATAATTCTTTTTGTCACTAATTTTGAAATACATTTTTCGTCACCAATTGCATAAAATTTTACTTTATGCAACTAGTTACAAAAAGTAAGTCTTTTCATAATGTCAATCAGTTTTAAAAAGTGTCACTCTATATGTCAAAATTAGAAAAAGGTTTTTTCCTTTTACTAGTCTAGTGGCTTGAGAGAAAAAAATATAGACATTGAGAAAGAACTACAACATAAAAAACTGCAGTCTCTATCGGCTGTGTTTTGATTAGATTCGTATCTTCAAAATAAAGCAGAAAGATGCTCAAATGAGTGGAAGCCAGCAATTACTCATTTCAGATATGTATACTTCTGGAACTCGGGCGCCTATGGAAATATTTATCCAAGATGGTGTTGTGAAAGGACTGTTAGCCCACTAAAAACATCTTGTCTTTAGCAGTACAACTGATGAACAAAGGGCTGAGGTGTCGATGACTGGCGTACTGGACCGATCAATCAATTGGGATACTTCTTTTTTCAGTTGTTCCAGAATAGCTGTTGGGACTACAAAACTAGAGGGTTGTATTGTGAAAGGTGATTGTGAAACGTGAGTGTTTGAGATACCAGAAGAGAGGAGTATTTATACAGGGTGTAACAAAAAGGCAGGTCATAAATCATACCACATATTCTGGGGCTAAAAATAGCTCGATCCAACCCAAGTTACCCTAGTACAAATGTGCATGCGAAAAAAGTTACAAACCTTCGAAGTTACCAAATGAAAATTGATTTTTTCAAATATTTCGACAGTTGTTCCACATATTATAATGAATAATCAAAAATTTGGGACCCTCGAAAGACTTAAAAATTCATTGACTTTAATTTTTGTTACTCGAAATTTTTGAAGCATAATGAAAAATAGGCCGTATCTCGATAAAAACTGATAATTATAAAAAGTACTAGGGGGCAAAAAAGTTTCAAAAATATTGTTTTGAATAATGGTGCCACAATAAGAATTAAATTGTAACGTACACAAACATTTTGGGGGGATTTAGGGGATCTCAACTCCCATAAATTTTTAATGGGGTGCAATAATTCCTTAATTTTTTTTAAGATGCTCTAATCATAAGAAAGCCACTTGCCAACTTTCATTATAATATGTCAAACAACTGTCGAAATATTTGAAAAAATCAATTTTCATTTGGTAACTTCGAAGGGTTGTAACTTTTTTCGCATGCACATTTGTACAAGGGTAACTTGGGTTGGATCGAGTTATTTTTAGCCCCAGAATATGTGGTATGATTTATGACCTGCCTTTTTGTTACACCCTGTATATATCAAAAATAAAGTGTTACGCTCAAATGCTGAAGGTGGCATTGACGTGAAGTGAGGCGATAGGGGATATTTTAAGCTTTAAGAAATGTTTGTGGAGTTCATTTACTGGATGTATAGTCTTGATGGTAGTGATAATGAAGATCCATTTACTGGAACTACCCACATAGCAAATTATACCAAAACAAGTGCTATAAATAGATTGTGTTGCTCCCTGGTTACATGCTGGCCAGGTTTTTAGAATGTGATGGAAGATGTTCTTATGAGATGCTGAGTATGAACCCAGCACTGAAAAACTCAAAGTGCACATCCCTTTCAGAACAATCACATGCTACGCATTTTCCAGCTATACGCCTTCTAATATACCAGCATGTGCTATCGGCGTATATATTATATCTATCCAAGCGCTATTAATCTCCTATACATGTGCTAGTGTAGATGCTAGGCACTTGCTAAGGATATCGCGTATTATTCCATTACACTTCCTTTTACGAAAAAAAGTCTTGCACATGCTTCTGAAGTATCTCGTAACTACAAAACGATTTTTTTGACCCCAAGTCACAACTTGTCACGATTTTATTGAGCCCTCCCTAACAATAATGTCTCTAGATCTAATCCCCCTTCTCTCGTTTTCATCATGCTTGGGAACAATAATATTCTATGTTTTATATTTTGCACATGCTAAGGATGGGCTTGAGATATATGTAAAATGGAATACTTCTGATATTCTTCAAGGTAAATACTTAGCATATGCGGTTTCCGGACACAATATCAGTGCGCACCCAAAGGGCGCTTGATATAGTGAATGGCTGGTGTAGGAGGAGGGCATTGAACCCCCACAAAACTACACTGGTACCGTTTACAAAAAAGAGAAAATTGCAAGGTCTACAAAAGCCGCGAATTAACGGAGTGGAAATTCCATTTGCGAAAGAAGTTAAATACCTAGGGGTAATATTTGACCGAAAGCTCACATGGAACTCCCACATTGAAAAACCCACACACAAGGCCAGAATCGCCCTTGGAAGGTGCAGGCAAATGTGTGGAAAAAATTGGGGATTAAATCCCAACATGGTTATACACATGGTTGTGAGGCCAATGATAACCTATGGATCAGTTGTCTGGTGGCCCAGGACACTGCAGATTGGAGCGCAGAGGCAGTGGTATTCAAAGGCAGTGGTATTCAAAGGCAGTGGTATTCAAAGGCAGGCCTGTCTAAGTATCACAGGGGCCATGAAAACGACTCCGACTGCGGCCCTGGAGGTAATAGTAAACCTACCACCACTACATATCCTCATACAAGGAAATGCAAGATCTGTTAGTTACAGATTATTACAGGGACCTTCTCCGATAAGCCAAGAACACGGTAAGGTCTACAAAGAGCTATATAAAGAAATAAAGGCAGATCCAATACTGGGAATGCCAACGGATCAGATTGCCCCATAATATAGCTTTAAAAACGACTATACAGTTTACATTCCAGAGAGAAAGGACTGGGAAGCAGGGCCTCCTATAACAGCGAATCTCAACTGGTACACTGATGGCTTGAAAACAGACTCCGGAGTAGGAGCTGGAATATATGGGGTACAAGAGAAGATCACGATCTCTCTAAGCCTGGGAAAACATGCTACTGTCTTTCAGGCAGAGGTACTGGCGGTGCAATGCTGTGCAGAAGAGTTGATGAGACAGGAGGTCGATAACCAAAGAATCGTCATCTACTCCGTCAGCCCAGTAGCACTTAAGGCGATACGCTCATATAAGATAACATCAAATCTGGTGTGGGAGTGTCGGAAGGCCCTAAACAGACTAGGTAGTCATAATAGAGTGACCCTAGCATGGGTACCAGGCCACCAAGGAATAAAAGGCAATGAAAAGGCTGACGAATTAGCCAAGCAACGGAGGTCATGATAGGACCAGAACCTTCCCGTGGAATTGCAAAATGCCTAAGTAAAGAGAGCATCCACAAATGGATAAGCAACCAGGCGTTGCGCTGGTGGTATGAAACCCCAGGACAAAGACACGCCTTGAAAGCCCTTCGACAAAACTGTCACACGACCTACTAAGTCAAAGTCGGGAAACGACGAGGATGATGGTGGGAATGCTGACCGGACATTGTAGGCTGAGGAAACATATGCACACAATTGGCCTTGCAGATGACAGCCTATGCAGGTTCTGCCAGGAAGAAGAAGAAACCGCGGAGCATATACTCTGTGAGTGCGAAGGCCTAGCAAGGGTGCGGTTTCACTTATTCGGAGAAGAAGGCAGAGAGCTACGCAAAGGAGGCGGTATCCAGGCTATTAGGTCTAATAAAAAGAATAAAGCTAGATATTGATCTCTAAATATAGGGAGGACCACAATAGATCTGCTAACGTCGCAGTGGGATAGGACAAAGAGCCACTCCAATTCTAATCTAATCTAATCTAGCATATGCGCTGAATGTAGTAAAAAGGATCTTAGTTAATGGTAAATAAATATTATATGCTAAATATATAATTAAAAAAAAATTAGGTGGACTTATATGGTATGTGCGAATCATATGCGTAAGATCTACGGAGAAAAACAAATTTGAATCTAAAATTCTTAGCGCTTGCTATGGATGTATATACAGGGATGTGCTCAAAAAGTATATGGTATCATGTATCGAAACGAACATCTTTTACGGGACGTTGAAGGCATATACTTGGCATATGAATCTTCTTTCAATGCTATTTGGGTATAATGTGGGTTGTAATAGATACACGGTATTTGGAATATCAGCCTTTGGCATAATAAAAAAGCAATCTTATCGCTAATGATTGAAATAAAAGAAATACCTTTTGCCAGCGGTCTGGAATTCTAGCATCATACATAGAATCTAAGGAAGTTCTAAGATTTTGACTCATCACTATCGTTCCATCTATAGCCAATTTTAAATCAGTTAATGTTGATTTAACCTGCAATTAAATTTTATTGGTTATCGATACACTCCATCCGTATTAAGGTTGATTCTCACTATACGTTCCATTTCCGTTCCGTAACCATTACATCGATTACATCGGTCCGTAATCAGTTACTGATTATGTAAACTGATATAGGAGTTAGCTCAAAATATGATCCGAGGAAAACTAAATTATATGTGAATTATATTGGATGAAGAAGCTAACTTGAAAAAAAACGTTCAGTTCTTTTGCAATTGCTGACCATCTAATGTCTTTATAGTTATTGTCACTATATTTACTATTTTCAAAATCATTGAGGGATGTATTTTTCCCAACAAGTTCAAGTTAAGCTGCTCGCCATCCATACTCAAGTCACTCCTCCATAATAAATTGTATAGATCTGATACGCATTTATCTTCACACTACCGACACCGTTTCCTGCACGTTTCAGCCTGACCGATAAAAATATGTTTCTTAAGTCGCGTCCACATCAGTAAAATTTAGGTTGTGTGTGAGAATGCGACGCTTGTAGTTTTCACTTCAACCGCTACGTTTGCAGCGAGCTTCGAGTTACTATATTGGGCATTAGAACGTACACATGTGCTCAGTCGAGCGCGCGCTTCTGCTCGGTTTTGACGTGAATTGTGTGATCTGTGAGTGATCTTACCATTGTTTTGATCTGTTTGTGTATGTACAATGGATGCGGAAGCGTTTGACACAGAATTGTTTATTGATGAAGTCGAAAAAAGAAGATGCATCTGGGACATGGAGTGTCCAGATTATAAAAATAGAGTTTTGAAAAAGTCTGCTTGGCAGAAGATTGTGGATGTGTTTGATGAATCCACCATCGTCTTTGTCTTCTTTGCCGAGCCTTGTATCTACGGTACAATAACCAAAAAAAAAAGTGTGTTCGCACTGAGTACGCTGGTCCAACTGCCGTCCAAATGCCGTGTCTTGCGCTGTCAGCCAACGTGCACTCGACTCGGCGTCCAACGCACTCATGTGTACGGTTTCACAATTTGTCAACGCGCGCTCAACGCGGCGTCTAACGCCCTCATGTGTACATAGCCTAAAGTTATGCTACTGTGGACGTATTTGCTACGTACAAGAACGAGAGCTTATTCACCCGACCTTTCACCAACGTTCTCAAATTTAGTAGTAACATAACAATATTGAAGTAAATATGTAAATATCAGAAAATAAGAAATAGAGAACTAAAAAAAACAAGAAAGCCCAGGCCCAAACCCGGTTGATCAAATTGTAACTATGTATAAAAATATCAGAAAATAAGAAATAAAAAACTAAAAAAAAAAACAAGAAAGCCCAGGCGCAAACCCGATTGATCAAAGTGTAACTATGTATAAGAATATCAGAAAATAAGAAATAGAAAACTAAGAAAAAAACAAGAAAGCCCAGGCCCAAGCCCGGTTGATCAAAGTGTAACTATGTATAAAAATATCAGAAAATAAGATAGAAAACTAAAAAAAAAACAAGAAAGCTCAGGTCCAAACCCGATTGATCAAAGTATAACTATGTATAAAAATATCAGATAATAAGAAATAGAAAACTAAAAAAAAACAAGAAAGCCCAGGCCCAAACCCGGTTGATCAAAGTGTAACTATGTACAAAAATATCAGAAAGTAATAAATAGAAAACTAAAAAAAAAACAAGAAAGCCCAGGCCCAAACCCGGTTGATAAAAGTGTAACTATGTATAAATATCAGAAAATAAAAAATAGAAAACCAAAAAAAAACAAAAAACCCAGGTCTAAGCCGGGTTTCGAACCTAGGACCTCTGGGCTGCAAACTCAGTATCCTGCCAATTGGGCTAATCTGCTAACATTCAATCTCATCGATAGAAGGTTAAAGGCCAAGCGCATGCGCACGTCAACTACTAAATTTGACGAGGTGGGTGGTGAAAGGTCGGGTGAATAAGGTCTCGTCGTAGTAAAGCACGTAAAAGTTTTCGTCGCAGCCTACACACGCGATTCTTGGCTTGTCGGTTTTAATTCAGACATCAAAGAGATTTGTGCCGCAGCATCGTTCTAGGGTAGACGTACTATTCGCGAAAACCAAGATTGTGCCGAGTATAATTCCACCATGTCTCATTCAGTGATAATAATGAAGAGAAAATGTGCTCCTTTCATTGTTATGACCCATTTAAGAGGAATCTTTGGATCCCACAAAATCCTTTGATTTCAATATTGTTGTATCAAAAGTTAAACGTCGTCTTTATTAAGATTCATTTTACCAACCTACAAACTAGAAACCGCCACACACGTGCTGATCCTAACCACACAGCGCACAACGTAAATATTTATACTGACAGGTTGCTGAATTTGCGTCAAAAATATTTGTGCCGAACGCTACATTCAACGTACAACGTATTTTCTTACTAATGTGGACGCGGCATTATAATATGGAACGTAGAGGATTGGAAATGGATTGTACATCAGTACGTAAACCAACTTACTTCTTTCAGCACTTTCTGTATTCTATCAACCTCTTGCCTTAAAAATATGTTCATCGGCAACAAAGGTCCCATTCTTTGTAAGGCTTCTTTCACTTCAAAGCTATTATAAGGCTTCGGTAATTTATCCAACATGTCTTCGGCTAAGCAGTATACGACGCTTTCTCTTGTTTCTCCACCACCTCCACCTCCTTCTTTCGGCTGGACGTTCAAAATCGTATCAAGAATACCTTAAATAATTAATTCAACGTTAATTTCGTCATCATCTACGAAGAGACTGAAGGTAACCTGTTAAGACAAAACTTGACAAACTTTGACAAACATGAAATCAAGAAGACACAGCAGGAAGCTTGCAGCCAAATAGGTGTAAAAAACTGCCATTGACATTATCATTATTGATCTAAAAAGCCTAGTTACAGGTCACTGCCTCTTGTATCATAATATGACAAGACTTTGATCATCTCTGCCGGAAAATGCTGAACCATCACGGCATAAATATACTCTTTACTTGGAAAGCAACGGTCAAAATCAGGTAGGCACAGTTCACTCTCCCTTAAATTAACCGAAACTGATTAATTTGGAAGTATGTAAACTGGTATGGATTACAAGATTTCCTTTATGTCGACACTCTAATCTTTGATCTAACCTATACATCCATGAAGTCGCAAGTCCGCTATAAAGTGTAGGGGACACTTCGCAACCTACGCGCTTGAAAAACTTCAAT
>CAJUYG010002508.1:9945-31268 GCA_910591675.1 Galerucella calmariensis | reverse complement strand
AGCGACTGGATTACCATCCTACGGGCGGATGGGATTGCATTCGTCAATATAACGCAAGTTATCTCGAGAATTTTTTGGACTTCCGAAGGTAAGTCAAATGGCATTGGAGGTTGTGGCAATGTTTTGGCAATCCTCGGGTTTTGAAGCTGGAGTTTGTCTTTTTGGTATGTGGGGTGGTCACGGGATGGTGGTGGTACGGGACGGCTTATTGAGTTTGTCACATTTGTCGGATTTGTAGTCGTGACTACCACAGTAAGGGCAGGTGTAAAGCCATTAAAGCGTAAGCCATTCTGTTGTAGAATGGCCTAGTTTTGTACATCGAGTATAATATTTTGGGACGGGTGGAAGTGGATTTGCGTTGGAAATTTCGCAACGATGGCTTAGGCCGTAAAGGAAGATGCCTTTTGATAGAGCTTGTTGTAGCTGTGATTCAGAGTTTGTTATAGCTCTGATCAGGGTGGTTGGAGTGTTGGTGGATTTGGAAATGATTCTCCAGCATTTTAGAAAGTTTATTTGAAGATATTTGAGAAGATCAAAGATTTCTCCATTGGAAATTGTTTTGTCAACTCTAGTGATGACGAAAGAGTGGTTTGGGGGGTTGTTTTTGGCTGGAGGGTCTTTTTTGGGGCAGAAGTTAGGGAGAAAAAAGGTAGACAGACGACTTCGTTGTCTCCGATAGCGTTGCGGCGTCTGCAAAAATTTGGGGCTGTGCGATTTGGGTTGGATTTGAGGAATGAGATTTGGCCTCTCAGAATTTCGTTTCTGTCAGAAGGTTGAAAATTTTGGAGAGAGGTTTCTTAGGTTGCGGATTTGGAGTGATGTGGAAGATGATTTTTGGGAACGGGCAGATTTTGATGAATGAGTCTGAACTGAGACTTCTTCAATTTGGCTTGGTGATTTTCCGCTGATGGAGGAGGCCTGAGAGGAGCGGAATGATTTTGATGAAGCGGCGGACTCAGCTATTTGGGCGTAGGAGCTAGTAGAAGGACTTTGGGTGAGTTGAGAACGGTTTCTTTGGTGGATGGAAGAGTTTCTCAAATTGTTTGGGTGGGAGGTTTTTATTGGAGTTTGTTGACGAGAACAAATCTCGAAATTGGGGCGTGTCGAGATATTCGCCTATTGATGGCATATGAATAGGAGTTTCCACCAGGGGGCGTGGCTTGGATTTGGAGGGAGTCTTCGAAGTTGATGGGGTATTTCGGGAATTTTTAGATGTTGATGGGGATTCGAAAGGCAATTGAGGAAATTCCTTATCGCTGTCATTTTTCTTGCGTCGGGTCCGACGCATGGTAGGACGGTTGTGGAACACCGGTATTAGTACCTTTATTAGAGGGGTTTCTGAAAAAAAAAACCGTCTCTAGGTTGTGTCTTATCGTAGATTTACGTCGTTTTTGTTGTTGGCCTAGTAGTGACCGTTAATTTAGCACCTGTCTCTATGAAAGTAAACCGGTGACTGAACTACCACTAGATGAATAGATGGAACCTACTGAATGTTTTCAAACAGTTTTATGAAAAGTAACTCATTTCACAAAAATAATACAATAATACATGTTAAATAAGTACTTACCACGAAAATCACAATATCTACTGCACTTTTTTAACAATTAACAGAGATCGTAACTACACTTACACAATTCGACATGTAATTCGCTTTGTAACTGACAAAATTCGAATAACACCGATAATTCACCGTAGCGGAAGAAATTCACAGTGATCATACTCCTTACGTAAATCTTTGTTACTTTTATGGCAGGTGGCAGTAATAGTTATATTTTAAATAATCTTGAAAATCAAGGTCCCCACTTACCCCATATTTCCAGTTGCTCGGGTGTACCTTAGTGTTGGAATTGTTCTTTACAATATGCACTAAGGACCATATCAATTTACCCGATAAAATATTGGAAATTTCTATTCTTTGATTAGACTTTTCTATGTAAACCCTAGCAAAGGCTATTTTTGCATTAAAAATAGCTTCAGTAGCTGATACCTGTTTCTGCTGTCTTGAAAATGGGGGTCTAATTTACTCAATTTGATTAAAATGACATACATCATCAATTAAAAACAAAACCCCTTATCTACCATTATGGCATCTCCTTTAGGTGTTAACTTTGAAATTAAATTGCTGTTTTCAAAGATAAAACCCGACCACATAAGTCTTTGAATAAAAATTTCGGTACAATCTAGCACAATCCGCACATTGGGAAATTCTTTAGAACACTTGGGCATATTAGTCTTTATTTCACTGGGATGCGTTCGAAAACTTGTGTGTCGTATAAAAATCACACAGTGGCCGTTCGATAAGTCGGAGTGTATACAAAAATCTGCGCGCACCAAAAACTCTAGTCCTGACTAGGGTAAAATTCAAGCTGACAATAAAGTCACATATGACAGCTTAAGGATTTGAATTTATTCTGTCGATATGACTTTTAGATGTCAATCATTAATTATAAATAATTGAATAAATTATAAAAAAGGAAAGACATATTCTGGTAGAAAATGAGCAGGATATGGCAATTGGTTAATTTCGGACAAACTTGATAAGCAACTCGCTTCTATGTTCCTTTATAAGTGAATATAACCTTGAAACAAAACACTCCATCACCATTCGAAAACCTAGAGCTAGTTTAGCTCACTGAAGTGAGTTTTCACCCCCACTCCCTAAAACAATTTTCATACCAACAACCAGCTTCTAGAACGCAGCCCTGCTGTCTGAAAAGTATATGACAGATGCCAATATATTACTCAAAATGGGTATTAATTCCAAAACATCATCTCTACGTAATGTTGGAGGAAGGTCAAATAGATTAGCCAATGTGGCATATGATAGATTTGTTTCAAGTTTTGTCATCACAAGAATTGTTCTGTCTTTCAAAGATGAACAATGTACATTTTATCCAAATGCATTTTGTCCAGCTGATGCACTAAACAGTTTAATAATTTTGAATTGTAAAACTATTGCGTGCTGACTCAGTTTTGATGAAGTGGCTTAATGTTAGTACCTCAAGAGTATTTACTTGTGCACAAAAATATCTAAAACTTTTTGGGCCACAATAGTTGAGTTGTCAATGCAAAAAAACTTAATAATTGTTCTGCGGCTTGCTTTTCCTCTCCTGTATATCCCAAACCAGCTTCTTCTTGATTATGAGATATGCACTTTTCAGCCACTAATATTGGATTTTTTTTTACTCCCACAGGCTTACCATTTTTTAAATTTCTAATCCATTCCTCCCTCCGATCAACATCTTCCCGCTTCCCTAATTTAGTTTCCACTAAAACACGTTGTCCTTTTTCGGGAAACGTATGGAAATTAAGTTCTTCATCCATTCTTACCCAAGAGGAACACATGGGAACGCGACAATGATATTCATTTTAATAAATTAAACACTCTTTTATCAGTTTTGCGACTTTAAAACATCACGTACAAACAGAAACCGTAAAATCAACGTATGAATCACAGATGAAAACAAAAAATTGGTGGCCCACTGGGAGGTTTTAATATAAAACTGTAGGTGGCATATCGCTTATTTGTCTTGTCTAGAACCTGTTACGATCGGGTAAGACGAAAAGGGCTATACAATCAAATATTTGAATGCGGGGATACCAAGTACCACTTCCGCTACTATTTTCTGCTTATTGGTTGGCCAATTTCCAGTTCTTATTTTTATGTCTTGAAATAGTTGATAAAATTGTTTTTTTTGGTTATGGTGGTAAGATTCAAAAAATAAATTGCTCTGTTTATTATTTCCGTTTTTGATAAAAATATTCAATTGACATTCTATTGATTAGGTTATCGGAATAACGATTATATACATCGTGTCTTTGAAAGTACTCACCAAATTGGGACCTTTTTATCATTGATTCTCCAGAAAATTCCAATCTTGATAAATGTATGTGTATCTTGAAAAAATTATTTTGGCGTATTCAGATTTTTTTTGGTGTATTCAGATTTTTTTTGGTGTATACCGGGTGAAAATAGAGCACAAAAATATGACGATTGTAAATCAAAGCTTCTCCAAAACATAGAATCCGGAACAGAAAAATTCAACAAAACTCTAATTTCTACAATTTTTCGCAAATTCAAATTGAAATTTCTTAAAAAATATAAGCATTGGAAAAAACTCAACTCATTTTTCAATAAACTTCACCTCAAACCAGAGAACTTTTTTATCAAATTTGAATCGATATACGTATTATGACAAAGCGTTATTTCAGTAAATCACAATAAAATGTGTACCATATTATGTCAGACTCGAAATCGTGTAGTTCTTTATTGGTTAAAGTGTACGACAAAATTATTTTTCAAAGGATGTCACATGGTTAGAAAAAAAAACATTCTATGACATAAAATTAATGTACGTGCACGCTGCACAGAACGAATTTACGCGTTTGGTGTTTTCCATGGCAGACGCTCTTTCTTCTCTCTCCGAGTAGGTATGTTTTGTAACACACCGAACATCTTCTTCTTTTTTTCTCTTTCTTTAAGACTGTGTCTAAGTGGTTCTTAAGATTTACTGGGCATATTACCTTGGGCCTGTGATAGAGATGTGACAACTTTTTCCCGAAAGTTGGTAACACTCATTTTATTGCCGGTCACATAACTACAAACTACTGAACCGTTGACCATCGCTGTGCTGGTTAACAGTTCTATAGCTACCTAACGATACCAGAACTGTACGCTGCCTTCTGATCTGAAACACGAATGAACGATTTTGCTGAATTGTATTAACGAATGGTTGACGGTTTGAGACTGGGCCTCCTTTTGTTTGGATTTCAGTCATTTTTAGCACTTCTTTGGTTTTTAAAAAAAGAACATCCCTCTTGTCTTTCCATTTTCCGACAATTGTTTTGGTATAACTTTGTGAAAATTTCATTTCTCCCCCCTTCAACCACGGCCCTAGGATTATATTTCCTATTAAAACAAAGCGAGTTTTATTCTCATTCAATTCACAGGCTGAGGCAACACTGCTATGAAAATTGTTGGTATAAAGGGTAGTACTGGTATTTAGAAGTGGCTGCATAAGCTCCATTCCCACCCTGGATGTCAAAGACTTTTCAGTGGGTTGTTCTTTCCCACCATAAATTTTAATGCCGTACTTATGTAGTTTTCCCGGAATGTACTGTAAAAAGCTCAATCGACCCCGAAATGGTGAGTCTACTTAATAATATCAATTCGATTAGTAAATTCAATCATCGATAATTTTTCAATTGTCAACAATATTCATTTGACAAAAATAATATCGCACCCCTCGTGGAATAATGTAACATCTGCAAAAAGCAGTTTTTAGGAAATTGAAGGTTTAAGATTTGTTTTTCTAGTTAGGGTGTATAATAGTTACTGTTATTGATTTTCAACCGGAATTTTATTTTAAAGTGAAAATTATTCTTTCCATGATTTGCTAATGAATCTTAGTTAATTGACATTCAATCAAAAATTATAGGATTTGACAAATTTTTTTCCCAATAAATTTATTTTGTTTTTTGAATATTATAGTTTCCAAGGAGATTCCATTTTATTTTCAAGTTATAAAATGGATCGATTAAATAATTGTAGTAATTTATGTCACTGAATGATGTAATATAGTGTGAACAAACAAACATTTGAAAAAAAAAACAAAATTTATTCATAATAACAGAAAAACAAGCAAACAAAACAGAAAAACCATTATGTATATAAGTTGAAGAAAAAAACAGTAATATTTCAAGAGATGGCAACACAAAACTTTTTGTTTTACACCCTAAGACTATTATAATCGTAGTTGGTCTTTCAATGTAGTTATTGTCCACCAAGTACATGAGATCTCTTTTTTTGTTTGAAGCTATGGGGATGAACGCATTGTATACTTTCTTTTCGGTCCAATTTTCAATTTTTTTTCCTTTCCTGCATAGACAAGGTAATAGCCGATGATCCTGTATTTTTTTGGACTTTGTTTTTATATGTATCTAGTGATTCAAAGTCATCAGCGAAGTGGGATGTTCTGTAAAAAAATTTCAAGGGGTTGTCTTGCGAAGACTTTGAAAGCTTGACAGCAGAAAATGGTGAATTCTTGTTTTTTTCCTCAAAATTATCACCAAGCTCTTCTTCAAGAGCTTTGAAGTCAATAAAAACTTGATGTATGGAGTGCTCTTCTTCGCTGTTCTCATGCCACCAGATTTCAAACTTCTTCCAATTTATTTCTCAATAACTGAGTGTGCGTTGTCCCCCTCACTTTGGGTATGCCCCTTAATCAAAAATGTATGCTCAATCGTTTTTATATTGTCGAAGACACAGAGGCAGTACATGTGCATCATTAACATGTATTTGCTTTTCTGCTAGCCTCCGCTATTGTCGGTGTAGAAGACAAAACTTATATCTTCCTTTTTTTCCAGTGAGCTACTTTTTCAATATATTTAAACACTGACATCCCGATTGATGACGTCCCACGCTGCAAATACATTCATTACTTTTAAGGGCATAAATAGTTGAGTTATACGTCGATAACTCCGAACGGTAAGACTATACCGATATATCGCCCCTAGGCGTCGGGAGGGCAGCTTGGAAATCATAATGACAGACAAATTAAGATTTGTCTGGGTCCATTTTCTCTTTTTTTTTTCCTTTCTTGGTACGTTTTTTTCTTCCAGGTGGTTGTTTTAATGTGTTCCCTTGTTTTTAGAATTTTCGTATTATGAACAAAGTTCGCTCTGATCCATTTTTGGTATGAAAAAAGATACGTTGAACTCACCAAATATTTCAAAAAAGGTTGACCGACGTAGTCACGATATATTTGGGAGATGGTACGCCCTCCTTCGATGAATTCACGTTCAGTTTGCGCACTAAGGTAGTGTGATGGTATTCTTGGAATGGAATTTATGTGAGCGCGCATATCTTCCTTGATACTGCTGGAGAGTTTACTATGATTACCATGTTTTCCACGGTTATCAGTTCCAAGACCACCATCAACAAGTTTTTCTCCAACTGTCGTGAATGTTGTTGATAAAATAGAAATGGTAGCACAAAAATTAACGTTTGCACACACGAATGTCATTTCCGTTTATTTTGAAATAATACGTGACATATCAGAGTCTCGTTTTATTCTAGAGAAGCGGTGGAATGTCTTTGATGTGACGACTTATGAAATCTCGCTGCTTTTGCACATTTCCGAATCCCCAATATTTTTGTAACAGTTTAAAACGTTCGTGATCAGTAATTTTGGTCGTACATTTATGAATGAATTTTTTCATACTGCTCCTATTTTTCTTGCAGAAACAGGTTTTTTTGTAGACTTTAAAGTGTACTCTTTTCCTAGGTTTCGTTCTCTTTTTGCTGATCTGATTTCCAATTTTCAGGCTTCGCTCGTCGCTTTCTTGTTTATTTTGCGGAGACATCTTTTCCATTTCCTTCATCTGTAATCAAAATTATGTACGAAATCAAAATAATTATTATATTGGCCTAAATATTAATTTACCTTCACTTGATAGTTCGTCATCACTGCTATGTGAAAAATCCGGATCTGCATCGCAGTCGTCAACCGGCGATGTAGAATTTCTTTGACTCGTGGTACTGCTAGATGAAGAGCTGCAGGACTAAGAGCGGGAAGATGAAGAACCGTTGAGGATGTGCTGGACGAGGAACGGGAGCACGTTCACTTGATTTTCTCTGACTGAATCATTTTTTAATCTTTCAACAAGCTCAACATTTTCATAACGAAATGTTGATTGCAACAATTGGTATGGGTCCTGGTTAATAGTTGTGAAAATATTGCCTGTCTCGTAAGGAAACGGTGTCAAAATATCTCCATCTTCAACGGAATACTGCTCTTTCACTGTTGTATTATTATCGTTTTTAATTGTTCGGACAGTACGATTTTGATTTGGCGGTTTAATATATCTTCGCATCTTCGAAAGTTTCACACTTTGCGAACTCATTTTATCAATAAACTGAAAATGATAGTTATTGTTATCGTTATACCACACCTAGAATGTTCTATAAACATCTGTGAAACAACGTTACAATAGACAGTTTTCGAAGCGAATAAAAATGATCACCGGTAACCGCTAATTGACAAGTATGACATTTGAAATGTCATTTAACGTATAACGCTACCGGCACCCTCCGCTATATTACGGACGGTAGCCATAGTGATATCCGTAACGAAACGCATGCGCAAAACCGTTGATTTTATCTCTATCCTTTTCTTTTTGGAAAGGGACTTTCATAATGACATTTCTCTATTTGTTTTGTTTTGTTGCTGTTTTTGAAGGTTACATTTGTTTTTCCATTATTTTATTTTTGATTTATTTTACAATGGATGGTACTAGTGTTTTAATAAATTTCAAACGGAGTAGGATACGATTTACCGATGAAGACGACCAAATCCTTCTCGGGGAGATAATTGCAAATAACCCCTATGTTGACCCTACAAAATAGAATATTATACACAGTAATTTTTGTCAAGCAGCCGGGAAAAACATAACTTTAAGAGGAGTGAGGGAACACGTCCAATATATAATTAAGAATTTCGAAAAGAGAGACAGAGAAAATAGAGCCCGGTAAGAAATGATTGGAAATATGTTTCGTGGTAAAATCAATAATTTTTTGTAGTACAGACAATTTTGACCAACTAAAAGATTGGCAACATGATCTCATAATGAAATAGTTTACCTATACAAAATTTAACATTGTAGTAGCAACATTTTTTCAAATTGTTTTAGATCGGGAGTTGAGGAGCCATATAATGCTCTAGACCAACTGCTGCAAGAAGTTTTGGAACTGATTAATAGTGTGCTGAAAAAAAAAAGAAATTATAAAAAGTGAGCACAAGTCTTCGGAGAAAGGCAAAGTGCTGAGGGAGAGTCTTGCCCAAACAGTTTTCCACTCGCACACGAACCAGGCATTAAATCCAGTACAATCTAACGAGCCTTCTCCATATCAGTTTCAGTTTGATGAGGACACTCACACTCCTAATATTGAATATGTTTTTGGTATGTATATTTTTTTTCTTGTTAATACACAGATAAGAATGTTGGTTTCCCTGTTTTTTATGATATTTTTCGCAATATATAATTTATTTTTATATACTATAGACTTACAGGAACTATATTCTTTCTAGATGATAGTAGTGTCAGTGCTGCAAATCTGGATGAACTAGAAAATCCACCAACTGACCCACCAACAAATGACAAACTTCCAAGGGAGCAGGGAGAGGCTCAATTAAATATTCAAGGTAAATACACTTACCTATAATAATCAATTGGGATTACTATGATTATTTGATCTTATTTAGTGCAAACAGAGTAGTGCATTTGTGAATGTAATTTGCATTTTTCAGGCCCTAGCAGAAAAAGAAAATGCCGAACAGCCCAAAAAAATTTGAAAAAGACAACTTTAAAATATTTGGAAGAAAAAAATAATGATAAATTGAAGGTAAGGATGAAAGAACTAGAAATTGAAGAAAAAAGACAGCAAATAGAATCTGAGAAATTGGAGTTGGAGAAACAACGACTCGCTTTTGAAAAGGAAAAGTTTCTCATGGAAAAAGAAGAAAGGCAATCTCTACTTGACTTACTTAAAACTCAACAAGCCCTAATTAATGAAGTTCTCCAAAAAAAATTACATTACTAATGAGTCAATGTCTTAGGTACCTAATTTCTTTAGTTATGTACTCTCATTGTAATATACTTCAAATCCATAATTTTATCCCTCTGGTTGCATTTTTATAATGGAAACAGTATTATTGCAGAATTTTTAGGCGATAGCTTATCGAGTAAATGCATAGTTAGTAAAGGACACTAAGAATAGCATTACTATGCTTCTTTTATATTTAGTGTTTTAGATAATGTTCCTATGAAATGAGATTGTCTCATTTATGTGATTTTATAATCTGTGATGTTTTTGTACTGGTAGCGCACACACATGTATATACGGTGTGGTCATTTAAGTGTGCAACATATGGGAAACTTTTTTATTATTGATTTCTCAGAAAATTTTATTCTTGCTAAAAGTTGGTGCATAGAAAACAAATAAAATGGATGTCTCACTCCACTCCTGTTTGCAAATCGACAAAAATTACTGTGTGTTATGTTCCAGTTTTAGGTAGGAACTCATCTAGGGTTTATTTTCAATGTATTTCATTTATAGGTAGGAATATTTGTTTTTTTTTTGTTATTATATGAAAAGTATTAAGTTTGAAGCTTACAATTAAAATTGTTAATATTTTTTTTCTACCTTTGTTTATATGAAAAGTTTTTAGTTTAAAACATAAATTGTTGACTGTTATTTTTGCATTATAATGTTTATATGGAGTTTTGGTTATTGAATAAATAAAAACTCAACTTCATCAAGTGTTTTCATATTTATTACTTCATCAGTAAGTAAACCTTGTTTTCAATAACAAAAAAACTTTAAATGATTAAAATAAAAACCAAGTACACAGAACAAAATTCAAAAATAACTAAAATTTTCTCAAGTCTCTAAATTATTGCACATATCAGTTTATGATTTCTCAGTGAACAAATAGACCTAATATTGAGTGCAGAATCACTGGAGATATTCTTCTAATTCTATCGGATCAATATTGAATGACTGTGCCGTTTGACTACCATATAAACAGGTGTGACAATTGCAAGAATCACTGCAGTACTATACATGGTGGCGACTTCTTGCAGAAGCAATTTCTGATTTTTTTTGAAATCTAAAAATGCAAATTCTGCAATCACCTTCCCAAAACCCCACTCTACTGCAATTCTAATTTCACTCATCCTCGCATTAAATTCCTGCTGTTCTGGAGTCAAACCAGCTCGATTAGGAAATGGGATTAAAAGCAACTCCCTAATTCCATAAGCCTGATCACCATAAATAATAAAATTTTCTCCATTAGGAAACCTGACACTTTCTTCTAATTGATTATAAAGCTGAGATTCTCTCAGAATAGCAGCATCATGTTTCCTCCCTTCATAAGCACCTTTCAAGTTGACTATCATACCATCTGGACAAGTGAGTGCTTGATATTTCACACAATGATATCTTTTATGTCCAGAGTAATATGCCTCCTGATTTACAGTTGGTCTACAAATACCTCGAGTGGTCCCATCAATAAATGCCCAACAATTTGGAATTGGTGCTCCTTTTGCATGTACCGCATTAGCATATAATCTGAACCAATCAAGATTCAACCAGTGCAGATTTCTCAAATTTGAAAGGTTTTGTCCAAAATGATTATATATATGGTTGCTCATATAATCAACTATTTTGACAATGCTGGACCTGATTTTCCAAACAAAGGTTCTAAATCGCTAAGTCGATTTGGGTACGCTAGCCTCCTCAAAAGTATGCATAGTCCATCTAGACCAGAAGTTTTATGTCCACTATCAGTCGTGAACTCATCTGGAACTCCTAGTGCTCGTGCCAATCTGGGAATATCATTCTTCTCAAAACGAAAATATAATTTACACTCTGCTTCCGAAAGATCGTTGAGACTGAAATTTCCATACATTTCAGCCCTGTTCGCATTATTTGGCTGGTTTAAGACTTCTAATAGCAAAGCATCTTCCAAGTCGCTGTCAGACTTTGAGGATTCTAGGGCTGTGAAATCCTCATTTAACATCCTGTTCACCTTTGCTTCCTTCAATAGAATAGAAGTGAAGTGCACTCTTCTGTATCCCTTCTCAGCAACTACTTGGCCAATTTATGCTTCAAATGGAACGAAAAAATCAACTTGAAACCAAAATAAGTCAACAAAACAGAAAAAGTAGTTAATTAATAATCACGTTTTTTAGGTTAATGTTACCGGCTACGGAACGGTTAACATTACGTACATTCGAAAACACTTTTTGGGCATCTGTCAAATAGCGGCTAAGTTAACGTATATGTTTATGTTAAGCGTCAGAAAGTGGACACCTTCGAAAACTGCCTAATAACAAACTAAAAATGTATAATAATCGTCTGCGAAACACTGTAATCTTTCAATAACAAACTAAGAATGTACAAAAATCTTCTGCGAAACACTGTAACTTCTGAAGGAACTTGAGCAAATTGTCCGGCAGCCTTAGGGTGACTAGTTGGATACAGTATTCCACGGACGCAGCAGGATTTTCCCTACCATTGTAAGGGTGTAACAAACGCCATCACCCGGTCTTCCGTTGAAATAATATTATCACGGTCTTCTACACTTAATTTACTCACAAACCATGCTAAGTATTTAGCAAGACCCAATGATGAATTTGGACCATAACAACATGGCAATGAGGTTTTACGACTTCCGGCTTATTATCTCCAGTTTTGACGCAATAGAACTAATATGGACTGGGCAAAATCTTATTACGAAAAACATGTAGGAGATGGTCTTAAATGTGATCAAGTGGAAACAGTTTGGCAAGATTCGTTGGATCATCTTACACAGCATACAGAAAAATTAAGGAGGGATTGGTGAGATCGAGAACAAGTACTGGATGTTGAAGTAGCGCCGGTGATCATTGCTCCATTCGAGGATGACTTAGACGACGAGGACTTGTCGGACTTGAGGGTTTTCTCCGTTTACATTTTTTGCCATTTTTCGGTACTATATATGATTTTTTCCTGCACAAATTTCAAGACTTCCGCTACTGTTTTCTGCTTATTGGTTTGGCCAATTTCCACTTTTTCTTTTTATGTCTTGGAATAGTTAATAAGATTTTATTTTTTGGTTCTGGTAATAAGATTTGAAAAATAAATTGCTGTTTTTTTTATTTTTTTATTTTATTTTACCGCATCAACCCCTAGACAGACCGGACATTTTAATCGCGTTCAAATAATTGGTTTTAATCACACAGGCGTCTCATTCTGGGTTCGCTATTTAAGACTGCAGACAGTGCGGCAGATTCTAATACTATCAGGACAAACCTCTTTTTTTATTAAAACAAGATAAAAAAAGTGTACTGATATATACCTACATAGACATTAAAACTAATACAAAAAAGTGAGATTTTTTTTATCGTGTACCTATATTCTTTGTCTTTTGAATCTTTTTCATTAAACAAATTTAATGTTTTCTTCTCACCAACTCCGAGGATATGTAGGATATTTCACAAAAGTTTTTAGTAACCTCAGATCCTTTAATTTGTGGCCTGAGAAATTTTCCTTTAAAAAAATAACTTTTTTGATGAAGCTGTTAAACTTTTCATAAGCGAGTTTAAGGTGTAGTAATGTAAACGATATTCTGTATGATAATTTTTTTATTATTATCTCTTATATAATTAATTACAAAATATCTATTCCTCAATATTTTTGCGTGGTACCCTACTCTCCTGCCTAAAATGAGGATCGAGGACCCCAGCTGCCTCCCCCGAATTTGTTATATCCTCCAGAAAATTGGAAATTTCTAGCCTTAGCTGGTCCCGATTCATTGTTGAAGAAATTGCATCGGGGCCAAATATTAGGACTCTACGAGCGTTTGGACTAAGACGTTGTAGAGAGGGCCTAGAATGAATGTCAAATAGGCCCATCATATGTTGTCTAATACTTTCTCGATCCATTGTCGGTTAGTTGCCGGTGGTATTTTTATTCAAATAAAGTCAATCCTTCTATTATATTTATAAATATTTTGTACCGATTTTTTGTAACAAAAAATTTATGTTTATTTCCTATGTTATGGTACTTATACACGATGAGACAATAAAAAAAATGTCTGTTAAATTTCTGTAATAGTAATGTATGTATTAATTCAATTTCTCACTCTATATAGGTATCTGTTGGTTGAAAAAATGTAAAAAGATAACAAAGAGTCGATAAACACGAGATTTGAGAAGAAAGTGTCTTGTAAAAATATCACTAGATTTTTCCAATGAGTATATTTGTTTAGTTCAAAGGGAAAAGTGATAGAAACTGGAAACGTAAATATGGAAAATGTATTATTGGACTTTGATTGTTTTCGTCGTTTCAATGACAACGAATTATACTGCCGCAATTGTGATCAGGTGTTAGTTTTTAATGGAAAGTCAAGTATGACACAACATGTGAAAACACAAAAACACATGAAATCTTTAGAGGGATGTCCAGACAAAATCTTTTATGAAGATCTATGCAACGCATTTGTTTCTGCAAATATTCCATTAACAAAATTAAATAATACAATTTTCAAAACTTTTCTTTGTAAATATACTAAACGTAAAATACCGGATAAATCCACAATTGGAAAACATTATATTCAAAATCAGTACGATAAAGCAATGACGGCAATAAAAACGAAAATTTCCAGCAAATATATTTGGGTTAATGCAGATGAAACGACTGACATAAAGGGTAGATGTGTTGTCAATGTTGTTGTAGAATTATTAAGTGCTGAAAATACTTCACAACAGTATTTAGTTTCTAGTGTGTTTCGTGAAACTGTGAAAGCTGAAATGATTTATGAAATAGTGAAACGTGGATTGAACAATGTAATTAATAATGACGTTTCACAAGTTTTATTGTTTATTTGAGATACGGCAAGTGTAATGTTGAAAACAGGGAAACTATTACAAGAATATTTTCCAAACATGCTGCATGTAACTTGCCTTGCTCACGCGTTACACCGAGTTTGTGAGTTTATCCGTGACAGCTTTCCAGACATTAATTCGTTGATTAGCTGTTTTAAAAAAATTGGATCTTCAGGTCGTTTGCGAGTTGGACAATGTGTGTTGGGTCGTTGTTATTGGTAGCATCTTTCGCGTGGCGGTCCGCAGTTTCGTTACCATCAATGCCGATGTGAGATGGAAGCCAGATGAGAGAGACTGTTATATTTTGAGCAACGAGAGTTTGATAGATGTCGTGTATATTCTGGACAATTGGGTGGTCAGTGAAGATTGACTTGATTGACTGAATTGAGGAAAGGGAGTCTGTGCATATTGCAATATTTTTGTGGGATAGGTGGATGCTTTTGAAAGCTTGAAAAATGCTTTGTAGCTCGCCTGTGTGAACGCTACACACTATAGGTACGGTGAAGGAGCTTATGAGTTCATGCTTCGTGGAAACTGCACAACCAACACCGGAGTCAGTTTTGGAAGCGTCTGTGTAGAGTATTAAATCATAAGGTTTTTTTTGTAGTAATTCTAGGAATGCTTTCTTTATAAGTGCAGTGGGAGATTGGTGCTTATTATAAATGGTAAGTGAGGTATCGATTGTAGGGATATTTTTGATCCAAGGTGGAAAGAAGGTAGAGGGAGCGGGGAGGTCAGAGAAAGGTCGGTATCTTTGAGGAAAGGAGTGAGTATTTGGGGGATAGATTTTATAATTGTTCGAGGGTAAGTAGGGGGATTAGTCGTTGAAGTGAAAAGCGAGTAAACAGGATTGAGAGGATTGTAGGATGCTGAGGCAGCATATGAGAGGAGTAGGGATTGGCGTCTCAGGGGTAGGGGTAGTTCATTAGCTTCAATGTGGAGACTATCGGCAGGGCTAGAGCGAAAGGCACCAAGGCAGAGGCGAAGAGCGGTATTGTGTACAGAGTTCAGTGTATCAGTGACAGATTTGGGGGTAGACATGTAAATTAAGCAGCCATAATCAATCTTTGATCGGATGAGAGCTCTGTATACTCTTAATAATACGATTTTGTCGGAACCCCAGTAAAAGTGACTGAGGGTTTTAAGTATATTTAGTCTCTTTATACAGATGTCTTTGAGTTTATGGAGTCGAAGGTTATTCCAAGAATTTTATCGTGGTAGATTGATTATTAAGGGTTTGGGAAGTGGTGGTATTTGATAGCAGTGGTTGTGAGGGGTTAGACATATTGATGTGATCCTGGATACCAAAATCACAAACAATAGATATAATATAAATAGATATAAATCTCAGCTCAGAAGACAGTCTATAACTCAATGACTGGCCTATTGTTTTCCAACACCAATGAATAAATCGAAAGAATATTTACCAGTTTTCTAGTAGAGACAGCACTTTTACAAGTTTTGTTATCACATTTTAAATGATGACAAAAAACACGTTTTTAAATTTGAAATAGATATTAAGACTTAACGATCCGTACCTAATGGGATCTAATTCATCTACACTCGGTATAATAATTTTCCTAATTTATCTTCAACACTATTTATATTTACTATCTGTTCACTAACTGTAAACTGAAACTGTATACCGATTCACTGTATACTGAACAACTCCCGACTCACTCGAAAACCCGTTTATATATAGACCTTCGTAACTCTAGAACCTTCCTGAATGTTACGAATTAAAACATTCATGAATAAACCATTGTATTTACTAGAGCGGCTCCACCCTCTAACGATGCTCTCAAATAATGATATTTTTGAGTTTTAATAATATCCTGATTAGAATGTATAAGTGAATCACATGTGTCGCAGAACTCAAGCCAATTTCCATATTGGCCAGAGACTTTGGGTAATTGAATCTGGGGTAATTTAATATTGGTTAATTGTCCTCCTGAATAAAATCTACTCACATCACTCACACTTTTTACTGAATTATCAGATCCATTACAAAGTCGGTTTTCCGTTGTTGATTGCTGTTATATCTTATTGGGCCATCCATTCGTCCCACATGTCTCCCTTTCATCATTTGTGGGGGAACCCCACTGACTGGACTTTGCATTGATTTACCCGACTATAATAACATTCTTGATCCCTGTGGCGGTGTATATTATTGCCTCCGCTTTCCGTTTGTATACATATTTCCCGATGTTGGGGGAGATATAGCAAGCTATCATTGAGAAATCCTTGAAGTCCATCATTATTAAGCCTGTTTTTCTCTTGATGTTCTGTACCCCAACGTCCTTGTTAGGGAAGAGCACCGACACATCCTTACTATTATCTTGTACCCATCCGTTGCTCGCATATAGATGAAGACTTTATGGTAGGTATAGATAAATACATTGTCTCAACGCGTAAGAGAATGTATAAATAAAACCGGTATAAAATCCCTAAAAAATTGATTGAATTATTAAATAAAAAACCTCATAAATAACACCACACCTTCAAAACTGTGAAGGTTACCGTGGCCTTCAACGATTTATATGCGTAAAACCCTCCGTTCATAAATTCCAAAACTACCCAATTGCAGGTGTCTCCATGACGTTTCTCGTGAATTTTATTTGTTTTCTGTCGGGCCATTTCATGTCTCCGTCCCCCTTCCATACACTAAATCCCTGTACCTGACTGACTGTACTGACTATAGACAAATTCATTGAATGTTATTTTTAAATAAAAAGTAGCAAGGTCGACAAATCTTCTCCGAATGTTCCATGCAGATCCATTCACGACAATGTGGTTACATCTCCCAACTCCTCTGGGTCCACGGCTGTCCAGTTGCGCCAATGTTTGTTCATTTAAATTTCCACAGATTTCTGAAATACGATTTTTTATTGCTTGAGGATAAGCCTTAATTTAAGCTCTAATTTGTAAATATAAATATATCATTTCCAAAGAAATTTGTTTTAAAAAACTACCTCTTTTCATCTTTGATGCATTACTGGGATTTTCAGCGTTATAAAGTACAAACGCATTAATGCCAGCTATATTCAAGCTTGAATAGAATAGTACCATTGGCCATCGGTTTGTAGCCCTTGCACAATTATAGTTAGCACACATTTGATCAACGACGTCCACTCCAATTTTAGTATTGTTGTAGTCCGTAATCATCAGCGGCTTCAATTTTTTGAGAATCTGGATCTAAGGCGTCGTCCTCATGCACACTTGAAATAACTAAAACATTTTTGTGTGCCTTGGGTTTATAGAAAACTAAAGTACAATTTTCACGAAATGCGAAAATACTCGTTTGTAATGGTCTTTTTTCGGAATTTTTTATTTCTTCAGGTATACCAAAGCGATATTTTTTTATCGTACCAATAACCGTCAAATTTCTTTTATATAAACTATGAACTAAAGAAAGGCTTGTAAACCAGTTGTCTAGTGTTATGTTTTTATTAGTGTTATACACGGGTTCACAAAGGCGTTCAACCACAGCTTGAGATGAGTTACTTGTTTTATGCGGACCTGGCTGCACACCGACATATACTTCTAAATTAACAGTATGAAATGTTTTTGCATCAGCAAGTGCAAACACTTTTATACCATATTTATTTCGTTTTGAAGGTATATACTGGCGAAATGCGCAGTGTCCTCGAAAAGATTCTAGTTTTTCATCAACCGTCAAATAAGCGGAAGGACTATATCCAGTCTTACATTTATCTATAAAAATATTGTAGAACTCCCTGATTGGGGCAAGTTTATCAGTTTGTTTTCTATCAAGTCTTCTTTATTATCAAAGCGCAGTGAACTCAAAAGAAATCTTGAACGGTTTAGGGACATAGTTAGCCTAAAAATTTCTACCCCAGTTCCATCAGTTTGACATAAGTCTGAAGCATTTTAATGATTACTTTCCAAAACTCCTGCATAGTATACAAGACCAAGTAGAGCTTGTATTTCTGCTTTACTTGTCACCCGGCAGTCACTATTTCTGCAATAATTCTGAGCTATGGACTCTATATGTTGATTGGTATATTTCACTATCATTTCAAGTATATCATCAGTAATGGAATATTTCCAAATTTCGAAGGGTTCATTTAACGATTTTGTGGGATTTTTTGGAGTAGGCAGTCGAACAATATTTTTCGAACTAGTTCTTACTGCAGAAGACTTTTTATTTGAATGTTTATTCCACAAAATAAATCCATCTTTCTTGTCCCAGTTTCTTTTACCTTTCCGTATTTTGCCACACAGATACCTCTTTTTGATATTTCAGAAATATTAGTTAGAATTCCTGGAATTTCACCACTTTGCTGCTCCTCTAATATCTCTTCTTCGGTTGCCAGTTCATGATCTTCATCTGAGATATCTTGATCTGTATCATTGAGTTTGTCTAGGCATTCCCACACCATTTTGGAACTGATTACACAAGAGCTCAGTGCCTTAATGGCTGCTTGACTATCCGACATTATGATAATCCTTTGTCTTCTGTATCCTTTATCAATATTGAACTGGGCGCACTTTCTTATGGCGTGGATTTCCGCTTGAAAGATACTTGGGGTTTTTCCCAAGCTTTCAGAGTGTTTGGTTCCTGGCCCGAACACTCCTATCCCAGTTCCTTCTATTGCTTTTGAGCCGTCTGTGTACCATTGAATGGCATTCTTTCCAAGTCTGGTAATGGTATTTGGATCCCATTCCTTCTTGTTGCTCATTTCCGTAACGAATTTCTTTGAAAAGTTATATTTTTTCATCATACCGTCTTGTGGCATATCCCAGGTTGTCTGATTTCTAAGAAGTGAGGAGATGTTTTTTTTTAATGATTCCCTCTCTACTCAGTCTGTATCTTGTTCTTTCTGCAACACTTTCCACCACCATATATAAAGGGGTGAGGTTGAGAATCACTTCCATGGCTGCCGTTGGGCATGTTCTCATTGCTCCTGTAATGCATATACAGGCTAGTCTTTGAATTTTGGAGAGGTTTTCTCTCGTCGTCAATAGGGTAGTTTTACTACACCAGGCAATGGCTCCATAAGTCATGATTGGTCTCACTATGGCAGTGTACATCCAGCTTAGGATTTTTGGGTTACAGCCCCAGTTTGCTCCTGCCAGATTTCTGCACACCATTATAGCCATTTTTGCCTTGTATGTAATCTCCTTTTCGTGTTTGTTCCACAGGAGTTTACTGTCTAAAGTTAAACCTAGATACTTGACTTCTTGTCTCCATTCAATCTCGTTCCCATCAAGTTTTATGGTTTTGAGGTTGAGTTTTCTTTTCTTAGTGAAAGCTATCAGGATGGTTTTAGTGGGGTTGATGCTAAGTCCCACTTGCCTACACCAGCTATTCAATGCTCTTCTGACTGCCTCATGTGGAGTATTGTCAAAAGCTCCTTCTATGTCCAAAAATGCACATACTACAGTTTCTTGGTTGTCTAGAGCACCTCGGATATCCTCCGTCAGTTGTACCAGTGCAGTCTCCGTAGATCTGCCTGCCCGGTAAGCATGCTGACATGGGTGGAGAGGTAGTCTTTCTAGGTTTCCGTTCTAATATGGTTATCAATAGCCTTTTCCATCGTTTTGAGTACAAACGATGTTAGACTAATTGGTCTAAAGGATTTGGGGTTTGTTGTGTCCCTTTTTCCAGTTTTTGGAATGAAGGTTACTATTGCCCTTCTCCATGCTTCAGGTATATAACCCAGTTCTAAGCTGCTTCGACTAATTCTAATCAGATGCGGTAGAATTTCGTCTTGTCCTTCCTGGAACAATGCTGGGAAAATTCCATCTGCTCCTGGTGCCTTGAAAGGTGAAAAGTTGTTCATGGCCCATTTCAACCTATCGTTACTACAAATGTGTTTGGCCATTGTAATACTTTCTCTTGAAGGCCTATTGTGACCTTCGAGAGGATTATCTCCCCTATTTGGGGTACTCCCTGGAAAATGAGTTTCTAGTAAGAGTCGAACTCTTTCCTCCTCATTTTCGGTATATTCACCATCTGGCTTCCTCAAAGCCATAACTGTGTTGACCCTAATTTTGGGTGATCATGTTATACCTTTTATTTTACAGGAATTTGTTTCTGCATTTATAGTTATAGTAGAGGTTTTAGTTTTAGATATTCTAAAGTTCAGTAGAATTGAAAAAAATAAATTGGCCAAGCTATACAAATTGTGAAATTTCAATTTTTTATTTTTATTCTACGTTATGGTTCAACACCCAGCTCAATCAGATCGTACCTCTTGACCAAAGGGATTTTGGTTAAAAATTATTTCGTCGTTTTCTGAAACGATTAACTTAATTTTTACATTTTATTTTAATGTACAACACAAGGGTAGGCTTTACAATTAAAATTTTCGGATATTTCTGTAATTTTGGATAAATAAAAGACCAAAAAAATACTAAACAATATGCATTATGCCTTATGTGTCTTTCGAATTAGTAAAACCGGTATTTATACTTAGCGCGCACTGCAAATGAACAGTGGTGAGACACTATAAACTCATAATTGTTATTCTCAGACCGTTCAAACACTACCATGTAGTAAGCAATAGCTAACCAGCGTTGCCGGTTTTGTGGAAGACGAAAAAGCTGAAAACTGAAAAACACATATTCGCCTGAAGAGCAAGAAGCGATAGCATGGTTAAAAATATACTTGCTCGAATATACACGCTACAGCAGCGTCAACGCGCATGCAGAAAAGAGGTGAACTAAAATATACAAAATTTCCAAAAAAACCGTATTAGGTCGTCCTTTCCAAAATTTTTCTATAGGTAGAAATGAATAGAATAATGCTTTTTACTCTTGAGACAATTATATATAAAAAAAATCAAAAAGGGTGGTCGAGTCGATATTTGATTCATTCAATTCGCATCCTGGGACAGCTGTTTCGACCTTTAGGTCTCATCAGCCAG
>CAJUYG010002507.1:5206-31276 GCA_910591675.1 Galerucella calmariensis | reverse complement strand
TTTGCCAAAAATACTTCGATATTTTGTCAAATCGCTGCCGATAGATTCCCCTTAAGTACAACACATACTACTCTTAATAGTTGATGCGGGTATTTTTGTATTAAATAAAAAAAGGTAAGGTGCGAAACTATAACCTTATAGCTTTATTTCGATGTCTATTTATATTTTTTTTAGCATTATCGACACGTTGTCAATAAATAAGAACACACCGTCGATCTAACTTACAAATACTATCATCCTAGATATATATCTTTTGACATGGGAAAACGGCAAACGCGAGAAAACTTCGCAATCCATCTATTTATGCTAAAACAGCAGGGAAAGTAAAGTGTTAACCCCTTTTGGAATTCACTTTATCTAATTTTCTTGGAAATACTTTCCGTACCCTTTCCACCACCCTACGTCTCAGATGTCTGCTATTGAAATTGCCGCCATTTGTATTTCTTGACAAGTTCAGTTCTTCGTGATACCAATAATAAGGACTATTCCATCTCGTGAAATATTGCTGTTTCTTCAAATATTTTCTATTTACACAGCAATTTTCGATTTGAATGCGTATTTGAAAAACGTTGTTTGGTACAAAACGATGTGAAAAATATTGTTAAAAGTATGTCCACACTATTCGGAACGGGCTATTGATAAAAATTTGGAATTTAATGTGCATTCAAACTGCCTGAAACGTGAGTAACTGAAATCTATGGATCTGTCCCAGCTGACAAAATCGCTTTATATTGTTTTTTTAATTGTTGCAGTGAAAAAGCTATTTGATCCTGATAAAACTGTTTTATACATCAATGATAAAAACGGAAATTAACACAATGTTATTGTAATGTTGACGTTCTGTGAGCGTTTTTGAGATTTTTTTAAAAATATTTTTCAGTAGATATCGAAGAATCATTATATCATTGAATAGATGAGGCTTTTACTTGATGTAGATCCATACTACTTAAATTATGAAATAAACGTTTGAAAAAGCTACTTTTCCGCAAATCGCTAGGAAATTTTGACATTCCTGTCAAAATTTCTTGAAGAAAAAGTCAGGACTTCCTTACTGTAAGGAAATGTCATTTCCTTACTGTAAGGAAATGATATTTCCGTACAGTTGTTAGTGTTCTACATAAATGATAGAAAACACATTGCTTATAAGGAATTAATTTATATTTTGAAAACATCAAGTCATTGCTGAATACATTTTTAAGATCAATTTGTTATATTTACAGTAATTTGACAGTTAGTACAATTATTGAACATTGGAGGAACACTCTTAGAACTATGAGAAACATTTTGGACAACATGCAGGGTGGTAGGGTCATTTTGTTGAATATTTTGTACTGTGAAAATTTTATTTGCCACCTCAACCTTATTGTTAAGCGATTCTTCGATATATCCTTCAGCAACGTTTGATGACTTCCATCCGCCATGCCTCTTTAAACTAGTTATGTCGGCACCAGAGTCAACCAATATTGTTGCAGAAGATCGACGAAAGCAGTGACCAGTATATTCTGTCGGATTTACCAAGTTCAAATAAGTAGCAACTATTTTGGGCATTTTTCTAAATTGATGAATTCCTACCACTTGTCTACAACCCTTTCCGCTTTGATATTTAAAGAAAAATCGGTCACTGTTCATATTTTCTGGTCTTAACGAAACATACTTTCGATAAACATTCAAGTAGATCTGATTAATTACAAATGATCTTGGTTTGTTGGTTTTCGAATCAGGTATGCTGATTAAAAGCTTAGATTCTAAGTCTTCTATATCGTGTACAGTCATTCGGACTAACTCATCCATTCTACAGGCCCCAGAAATACCAAATATTACAGCCACCTAACAAATAAATAAAGCTATAATCTAAATAGAAATTAAAACCTTGTAAATTACCTTAATCATTAAATTTTCTTTATCTGGAGCTTCCTGGATAAATTTTTCAATTTCTTCCTTCGTTAAAATCTTAGATTTCTTTGCCCTATAACCTTGAGCTTGCCGTTTCAATAAAGAACGAAGTTTTGAGTATGTAGATATATCTACATTGTGTTTAAGTGCAAGGGTTGACTTCAGCATTGAATAATTGGCCCATAATGTTGAAGATTTCATCTTTAAACAAAGGTCTAGGAAGTATGCCATTACAACATTTTCTGAGAAAGAACTCGTATTTTTACTCATGCGATAATCCATAAAACGTCTGTATGCATTTTCGTACTTTTCTCTTGATTTCTTCGTCAATAATTCTAATGAAGTAGTATTCACTGCCTCAACCAGCTCTGGAGGAGTCCCAGGAATGGAAATTTCATCATCACTTATCATTCTACTTTCGAGAACACCAGCAATTAAATTTATAAGCGTCAAGTTTGACAATTCAACCTCAATACGTTTCCATAGTAACCCAAGTAATTTTATTAGGAATTTCAAAGCACCATTTATTTGGGAATAAAATTATCGCGTTTTTTTTTTAAATCAATCAATATCTGTCGAATTTTAAACGATTTGCGGAAAAATAGTATGTTTACCTCGTAGGAAAAGCTTAACATTCCTGGACGACTGTGAAGATTGCTAAGTCGAGGCGCAAGCCGAGACTTAGCAACAACACAACAATGTACTATTTTCTACTACCGTGTGTAAAGTACGTACTTTAGACACATTTTCGAGTGCGTAAAACTTTATTTTACGCACTACTGCGTAAAGAGTTTTACTTTACGCACTAGTGCGTAAAGAAAAAATTCCAATATGTATGTAGTTATAGATATCTAGTCTTATAAAAATATAGGTATAATAAACGGATATTAAATCTAAGTTTTTTTCATAAATTGGAGATAGAAACCTATAGAATTCGGTAAAGTAACCTAATAATTATTGTTAAATAATTATTGAGTACTGGAAATAATACGGTAAATAGGTATAAGTTGGCGGTGAGTGACTGACATTTCTTTGTGAATTGAATCTGACATTTAAAATTTAAATTGAGATCTTCCGACTATACCTAGAGTAAGCAATTGTATTTTATATTTAGGAATTGAATATTTTTAGAAAACTATGATGTTATTTTAGATTATTATGAAAAGACTCTTCTAAAGAAAAATTTAACTTACTTTACGCACTAGTGCGTAAAGTATGTTTCTTTAGCACTAGTGCGTAAAGAAAATTACTATTAAACTTTTGTATTTTAATTAAATATTCGCTAGTAGAAAAAATATTGTATGCAATTCGTGTGTAAAGACCTTTTTTTTGACTCATGTGATTGTCGCATTCGCCTGCGGCTCATGCGACAATATTCACATTCGTCAAAAAAAAGGCTACTTTACACACTAGTTACATAAATAACTATTGTTAGCGAAACGCGTCACAACTTTCAGTTCAATATAATGTAGATTTTATCAAATTACGGTTTTTTTCCACGGTCGGGAGTAGAAATAAGTAGTAGATTATTCCCAAGTAACTACGAAAGTAACGCCTTCATAGTATTTTAAACTCTCGATTGATAGGTTGACCTTGAGCGTAATTTAAACATCAACCAATCAAATATTTTTAAGTCAAAGATTATGGTTAACATTTGTAATATATTTAAACGGTTCATTATTGTGATATATTGATTAGGATTAATCACAGACCTGCCTTTTTTCCATTTCTTTCTACGTAATGTGTTAGAAAGACATTAACAATCGATGACGCACACCAAGAAGGGCTATTATTTCAACCATACTTACTTCATAATGGAAAAAAAAATTGTTTTTAAGTTAATGAGACCGTGGAAAAATTATTACATACCATTCGGAAGAGATGCTTTCTTGTCCTCGGTGCACTTCTGCCAAAATAACGCATTTTTCTCCCTAATAGTATAATGTACTATTATTTCATCATTCATTATATTATTTCAACACTTTATTAAGTTTTGGAAGAGTACATAGTTTAGCGAGTAGGAAAATCCCAACATTTCTGGACGACTGTGATTAGCAGCTCAGAGTCCAGGAATTTGGCTTTTCTCACAAGGTAAACATACTATTTTTCCGCAAATCAATTAAAATTTGACAGATATCAATTAATTTTAAAAAAATCGTCGAATAAATGCTGCTTTGAAATACGTAATAAAATTACTTGGGTTACTTTGAAAACTTATTAAGGTTGAATTGTCAAACTTGACGCATATAAACTATTAGATTATTGTAAAATATTTTGTGAATTTGGAGTACAACTCTGAAATATCCCAGTAAAGATACTATATCAGACGCAATGAAAGTTATGGTCGAGTTTTTCAAGGCACTCTTGAACACAGAACGATTCTACGTACATGTAGGTAGATGTAGTACCTCTAAGGCTTTTTTGGGTGGAGAAAAATCATGGATTTTTCGTCATCGTCACGCTTTTATACAACACACAATACTTTTGGTTATTCCTCACGCTTTTTCGTCACGCTTTTACCCAACACAATTAAAAATGAAGCGTATATTCATAGTGTTGTTTTTAATTGCAAATATTTCTATCCACCATGGACGTAATATAAAATCTGTGTGAGGGAATCATTGATTTGTAGAAATTCCCATTCACCTAGGGTGTACGATGAAAATTTTTGAAAAGGAGATTTTTGTGTGAAAATTTGTGTAAAAATTTACCAAGGGAGTACCGTACGTAAGTTTTTGAAATTTGCAAAAAATTATATCTACCATGGACGTCATTGATTTTACCTTGGAAGTACGATAAAAAATTTTAAGGGGATTAATTTATTTGGACAAATATAGGCGTATGATATAATTTTCAGAAAGGGGTTCATATTTTTGGAAAAAAACTTCCATTTATCACTTGAGTGCGATAAAATTGATATAAGGGATTAATTTATTTGGACAAATTTCTCCCATCATGGGCGTACGATACAATTTTTAAAAGGGATTAATTTGTTTGTGAAAATTCCTCGAGCGGGTAATTTATTTGATAAAATTTCCATTTGCTATGGAAGTAAGAAAAGAAATTTTGGATGAATTTATTTTTTTTGTTTTTTCCACTATCCACTATCGGCAGTTCCAATTTTTTCATTATCAATTTCACATACATATTAGAAAAATTGGTGAGTATTTTGTGAATTGTCTAGCTTACTAATGAAATTGGTAACCGGTTCACATGTGTAGTCTGGAAATGTAACAATGATTTAAGGAACAAAAGATGGATTTTTGGAAAAAATGTCAATGAACAGCTAGTTCACCAGATTCAATTATTCTTTAATGGTTATTGAGGTTAATCTCAAAACTTAAATGAGTACAAAATCATAAAAGCATCTAAGTGACTCAAGAATTTATAAAAAGGATTTAAAAAAATCTTCGTTTTCATTTTAAATTCCATTATATCTTTAAAACAAACAATACCTTGTATTTTCTAAACTCCCAACTTATTTAAATATTCTAAAACCTCCTATTCTTACATAAGACCGTTGTAAGTAAGCAATGCATATGCAACAAACGTTTCAGTCTTTGTATTCCATCCCTCTGTGATAGCTCCACCCCTTTCTGATTAACTCTAATATCGTAATTAAGAAGCTCTAACCGCTGAACCAGCTTTTGAGTACGTAGATGGCGCCAATGTCGATGACTGCAATTCCTTCAAGTATTTACTCTCGTTAGGCAGAGGGCTGACAACAACATAGTTGATTGACGTATTTTGTTGCAAAAGAATATTTATCCAAATAATTTTTTTTTAAATTCGAATAAGTTTTCTACATACTTTGATATTGACAGGGCAGAAGAAATTTGAAGCATATATAGCATTTTTTCGCTGCCTCTATAATGGAAAAATCCTTAGCCTACGGACTGAGACTGAAGACGAGCTTATAGAGTGGATCCACTTGTTTTTGCTGACCTAGTTACCGACCGACTTATCTTTCTATGGATGTGCCGTGCCTTCTCGTAGGCCTGACTTCTCGAGATCTTCTGTAGGTGACTTTAAGCCATTAGCTGAGCGAATAGCCTTGTCACCTGATCAAGAATCACTGGTTTCCTCAGGGTGGCCGTCGTGGGCGACTTCTGGGGCGTAGCTGATTCCTGGCTTTGTGGTAGTTGGTAGTTTTCTTCTCGTCCTGTTGTTTGGGCCTGTGGCAGCACTTGGTCTTCTGCACTCGCTGGAGCGGTGTGGTCCTCCGCACTTAACACACTTGGTGTTTGCTCTGCACGTTGTCTGGACGTGGTGGTATCCTTGGCAGTAGTAGCACTGCGTTTTCCTCTCTTCCGTTCCTTCTATTTTATCCTTACTTGTTGTATGTTTTAGATTTTTCTTCTTTTTCTTTCTCTTCCACGTCTAACTCTACTATGTAGATGGGCAGTGGTCTTCTTCCGCAAAATCTGGAGCTGATATGGATTATTTTACCTATTGGAACTCCTTCCTCTCCAATTACTTCTTTCAATTCGTTGATCCTCGCTGCTTTGAGGACAATCCTTCCTTTTTTCTCCCCTTGGTGAGTACATGTCCCATTCCAATTATTTCCTTTGTTCATTTAGGTACCTTGTCAGGTTCCTGTAGTCTTCAGGTCCTTCGCATGGGATTTTGTAATATATTCGGAAACCTTCTATATTTTTGCAAAAGGGCAGGTATAAAATGTCTACGATAATTAGGTAACACATACCAAACGAAAAAAGAGAACTTTTATCCCAACCCAAACATCCTCACTGTATATTTATTTCGCAATATAGCATCGCTCTGACAAATAAAAAACGACACACATCTAGTATATTTTGTGTAACATAGCACTTGTTAACGTTTCTACATATATTTCTTTTTATCCATCGGTATGTCTAAACTCCAGAGATATATTTTAGAAAGAGACCTTTTTCTTTCAAACATTACTAAAATTGAACCTCTGTCAGCAGCTCTTGGTCTAATTTCACCCCTACTCAAAGAGAGTTTTCAGGAGTTGGGAGTTGGAAAGGGAGTTTCGTATCGTTGTTTTGGAAGTTGGAGGATGTGAGTCAGAGAAATAGAGCTGCGCTAACACTACCAAATTGATTAAATTTAGTTGTAGAACGTAAGGTGAGAGATAGGTGATCCCATGGAATCATTTATTTATATAGGTCCCTATACTTTATTGAAATATCACATTTTTATTTGTTTATTCGTGTTATTTTGAGAAACCGTATAATATTATTTGGACTAATACAATAATAAGGGCATAATAAGGGCTTGCTTTCCAATTTCAAGAGCTCTACATTTTGCTTTTTTGGGTTTTGGAAGTCGTTTTGATGCCGGGAGCACTGCAGCCTATTGGCTTATTGTACTCTACTCCCACATTTAGTCCACCCATCCAGTTATCCCCGTACGTACAGGTAGACGATAGTTCTTCGGCCCGTTTTACACATGTGTCACCTTTGAAGGTTTTACTGTGTACCTACTTTGGAGTGTCCCTCCACTGATGAGTGTCAGACCTTTGTTAATTTTGACACATTCTAGGATAGCATAAATCTCTGCCTGAAATACAGAGGTATGTTCTCCTAGTGAGGAGGAGCATCTTGTGTTTCTCATTTCACTATTTCACATACACCCCTGCTCCTGTCCCTTACCCAGTCTGTGACTCATCTGTGTACCAATTCTCTCCTTGGGGAAACTTCAGTCTGCTTGGGTCTTGCAGTCCTTTCTGTGAGGTATTTATACCTTATATTTGTGACTGGGGAGAAGTTTAGTGGACATATAGTCTGTTTTCGTATCTAAAATGGCTCCACTTATAATGTCCTTGATGGATATGTTTCCCGATCTAACTATTTTGTTGCTCAGGTTACTTTGCAGCCTAAATAGTCCCATCCTTGCTCCCCCCATTATCACGAAGTGCCTTTGCACGTTGCCTATTCTCATCATTGCATTCTTTTGTGTCGTATTTGTCCACCAGACCACTACACTGTATATCCAGTGTATCATTCGCGGACTCAACCCCCATGTTTTCCCACAAGTTCGTCTTGCCATCATTGCTTGCTACATTGTGCTTGCATGCTGCGTCGCAAGCTTTAGAAAAATTATTGAGGAGTAGATATGTTGCATCTTGGAAAACTTAACATTGGGTAGATTTTTCGACTTCACTTTCCCGGACTATTAGGTAACTATTGATGAGAAGAATATTTTTAAAATGTTCAGTATTAAATTTTTATTTTATCGTGAAAAGTACACCAGTAAATTTTTGTTTTTATAAGTCTCCTGTTGTACTTGTGATCTCGTAACTTCTTTTGTCTTATTAAATTTTAAGCGGTTTATGCGACTTCTCAGTGATTTTTCATAATGCTTTGTACAACTTCATAAAAGTTGCGACTCGTTCGCTGTGCGTTTTCTCTCTCACCTTATTTTCCCGTTTTACTCTTTCTTGCGGAATTTAATGAATTCTTAAGTAAGAGTAATTTAATAAAATAGAGTGAATATTTCCACAAGACTCCTTCTCGCGGGTTAAAAGACTTTTTATAAAATGGAGAGAACTGCTTCGGTGTTATTATGTTTCTGTTTAGTATAAAGTTTACCAGAAACTATCTTTTAAAAATATCCTGTTAGGTAGACATATTTAATAAATTTAAAACAATAATTTGTTTGCTACCAAAACAAGGAGTTTTTACTTAGTAGAGATTGCTTCAACATAATGCTTTTATTAAAAACAAAAATGTAAAAGAGGATATGACTTGAAATTAATCTGAAAAGAACCAGAGTTCGAGTAATTTGGCAAATATGTGCATGGATCAAAATTATTCCCATAATAGAAAACTGTTTTATAAACATTATGAAGAAATGGATGTGAGTAGTTTCCTTTCGCCGTTTTTGTGGTTAATTTATTCGTTTGAGACCATAGAGATAAATAAAGAGGTAACAAGCCAGCTCGGAATCCATCAACATCTATAAGAGAGATAGAAAGTCGGAGGCTGTCTTTATCTAATAGCGCAAATGCTGTATACACAGATAAAGGCAGAGAAACCTCTGATCGTCTGTATCTTTTCCTCTCTGGAGTTCAGACGGACATTCCCACTTACACAGTGGTCCATGGTTTGTTGCCTCTATTTGTATTACCTCTATGTTTGAGACACAAGCTGGAAAATAATTAAAGTATTTCCATAAAGTGTGGTATAGCAGTGGCGTAACTTAGAGCCAGCAGTTGCAAGGAGATCCGTAGTTTTGGAGACCCAAAAACTCTTTTTCTTTTACATACCACACCATTGATTTTTTTTTAAATTGAATCAATTCCAAATTGGGTAATGTATTTGCAAAAGCGCGTTAAATGGAAATATGGCAGCACCCGCTTCCACCCCTCCTTGGTATTATCAGGGCAATGAACAGCACGGGTACAGTATACATGGAAACCCTTACTACTACTACTAAATGTGCAGGCGAGCCTTGTTCTGGACAACTCAAGCCAAAGGTTCCGGCACTGAGGCCACTGGCTGGCCCTTCAATAAAGGCCATAACCTTTTTCAATGGATGTCTGCTTGTGTCTCCAGGGGCCATAACAGGGACTCCGAAGATTCGCCTGCGTAGTACAGCCCAGTTTGGACACTCTAAGAGAACATGGACTGACGTTTCATCAGTCATGCCACAACCCCTACATAGGGAACTTTCCTCTACTCCTAAGTTGTGGAGGTGTTTCCTCATACAGCAGTGCCCTGTTAGGAGTCCTGCTATCTTCCTTAGCCTACTCCTTGGTAGTTCAGTAGCTGCCCTGGCGTGTCCATCAGTCCATCCCTTCAGTAGAAGTTTGGATTGTCTAGGACCCTGCAGAGCATTCCAATGAGCGAGGTGCTGATTCCTCATCCACTTCTTCGTCTCCTTGCGTATTTTTTGTTTTGTTAGGCCCAGGATCGAGCCCGGGCCGCAGAAAGGAGCTGCCGCCCCTTCCGCAGCCAGTGTATCCGCTTTCTCGTTGCCTTCAAAACCAGAGTGGGGCGATCATTTCATTTTCCATCGCCTTCTCCACCTGGGTTACCAGTTGGTGTAAGGCAACGGTAGCTGGAACGCTACCGAAACGTCGAAATAAAAAATAAAAAACATTATTGTGGTTCGATTCCCAAAAGAATAAGTAATGCCACAAGGAACTTACAGAAGATATTAAGGCACTTTCAGTTGGCTTGCCACACCTAAAAGTATGTTGGTTGTTGTGCAAAGGATACTTTAGCCCAACTTTTTCCTTTATGTACCGATCAGCCACCCTCCCCAGTGGGGGAGGATGTTAGGCTAATGGGTCTAAAGGATTTAACCACCGTATATGTGGTACGACCCGGCTTGGGTATGAAGACGACTCTCACCTGCCTCCACTGTTCAGGGACATACCTGCGTGCCAAACAGGCCCGAAAGATATGCACCAGAATTGTGCCAACGGCCTCCCAGCCTTGTTGGAGCAAAGCCGGGAAGATTTGGTCTTTCCCCGGAGACTTGTATAGTCTGAATGACCGTATCGCCCAAGTACTCCGCTCGTATGTGACTATTTCTTTTGCTAGAAGATAGATCTCTTTACATGGTCGCTGTATACCCACATATCCCATGTCAGGACACTCCCGCTCGATTCCCTCACAACCGGGGAAGTGTGTCTCTTATTGGACTTCTTCCTTTGCAACTTTCTGTTTAATTTTTTTTACACAGAATACAACTATGTTTTCATTGGCATATATAAAAGACACAAGGCTTCTAGAAAGAAAGTAAATAACATGAAAATGGTACAAAGATTCAGTTCAAGTGCTTGGGCTGTTGAGCACAACCTTTTTTATTTTTTTATTCGGAATACAATGCACTCATTTTCCAGGGACCGGGAAAATTTGAAAGATTTGTGAGCACTCCGAAAACGACTGAAAAATGCAAATAAATAAATAAGCTTTTTATTGAAACGCCACAAAGATATTGAAAAAAATTTCTAGGAACATTCAGGACCTCCCCAGACCCCATTTGAAAAAACAAGGGATAATAAACCATTTAAAATAAATAAAATGTCAATGATTTAATGGAAGAGGCCAAAATATTGGGGAAAAATAACATTGGCCACTTTTTGCAATGTCCTCGACGGGCGAGAACGGGGTTTAAGTACACATATTGATTCCTACGGATATTTCCATTACAATGAACTTTAAATCATCGAAATATATTAATTTTTGACCGAGTTATGGAAGAATTTGTCCGCCGGTTTACAAGTTAATTTTATAGACGGTAGCATTTATAGAGGTAGTGCAGAGCGTAAGCGAGGGGACGTTTGGATGCGATTATCTCGAAAACTATTGCATTTTGGAAAAAAATGATGGAGACCATTTTTGTAGATAATTTAACGACCTTCACTTTTTACCTGGACAAAAATTTTCCAAATTGCATATTTCGGGAGATAATGGCGGGAAGCCGTTTTTTGTGGGGCGTTAGGGGCCATTTTGGGCCCTTAGCTAAGGGGCAATCTTGGAGAACTTTTTCTCCCTTTGAAGTACCTGTCAAGACCTACAAATCAAGCCAAAAAAATTTATTGGACAAATATATTGATAGGTTTGCCTATTTTCAGGTCTTCAGTTACTGGACTAATACAAATAGTAAGTCACGTAAAATATTCTATTTCTTATTCTAATTATTACATCTGAATTTATTCATTTACCGCATTTCAAGTGCACATATAGTTTAAAAAAAATATACTTACACTTCCTGGCACGTAAAGAACTGAATAAAAGTTGGGAACACCCCCAGTGTGCTAAAATTAGATTTAAATTCAATTGACGAGAGAATTTTATTGGGCGTTACGTTAGCAAAGTAAATACTGCAAGTAGCTCTCTTTTGCTCAACTCTCACGCTGTGACGCCTTAATTGATTCAACACTTTGAAATGTTTTTCTTGTATCCGCACACTGTACCAATTGATTTTTTTCTTCTTTTTATATTAGAATAAACGTATGTCGGTGAAGTCGTTTGTAGGAATCAAAATATAGAAAAGGATTAGGGTATTTAGAGGGAGATATATTTTGGTATTAAGATCTCAAATTGAATCAGAAAATACGGAAATGAGCGGTTATTTCCAACAAATAAAAATTAATGTACAGAGCATTTCAATGAAAACTACCCACCCCACATAATTCTGTAAAAAATTCGAAAACTCGTCAAAAAACTTATTGAGGGGGACGTCTTTTTGCTTAAATGTAAACGTTATAAGTTTAACTCTCCCCAAACCATGGTTACCCCTCTCAATTTTTTTCAAATGAATACATTCTTGCATTGTTGGTTTCTCCTCTATAAGAGGAATACCACAATATATAATACTTGAGTGAAAAGTCTATCAGTTTGACAAAGATTGATTAATTGACAAATTTCAAGCTCTATAATTGAAAAAGGCAATTTCACAACAAGCTAAACAGTCCACCATAAAATTTGAGTGAACTATAATAGATACCTACAGCAAATGGTCATTCTGCTTATCTGTAGTCTCTGGTATCAGTAGTAATAACTCAAGGACATTTATAATTGTTCAAAAAAATTTTATGACAGATTTCGAAAGCTTGTTGCCTAGAAAGTTGTCATAAAATTGTTGAGCATTTATCAATGTCGGAGGGTTATTCGGATAAAAAAGTTTTTGGTGATTATAGAAAATTTACAAAGTTAAAACAATTGATTTAAAGGTGCTATTAACAAAGTATTACAACCAAATCTCGACGACATTTCGAAATATTACATATTTGAAACTTCAAAGTCGAAATAAACCAATATGTGTCCATAGCAACGTGAAAATAGCCCATGGTCTGTTATCAGTGTAATGTTGACATGATTGGGTGAAATTGTTCATATGATAAAAAATGAACAAACTTGATTGGTTCTTGGAACTGTCAAAAAATTTTCTAAGCAAAAAACCCACAAAATAGTCCAACTTATAATTTGTTGCTAGGCAACTGCTGTTTATTTATTTATTCTTAAACTGTCGAGCTGAAGGCGATATCGTAGCCGCAATATACTTATTATAGTTTCAACAGTTTTCCGTTTTTTGATGCCGTGATTTTTATATTGGACTCTGATGTTTCTGATTTTGAAAATGCACCCCGAACATTGGAGAACAGTAACAGGTAGACTTATCTATTTTTAAAACCTGAATTTGTGGCCTACTTTCATTTTTAATTATCATTTAAATATGAAATTGTATCAATCTACACCGTCAGTATGGTGGGCAACACAATGATTTCTGGATGGTGATCGTAGAAAAAATACAGTGTGCAACACGCGCGAAAATGATAATTTCTCACGAGTGTAAAAGTTGCGGTAGGGGTAGATCAAGCACTGAGTTTCTGATCATCAAATGAACGAAACATACTTTGTTAATTGGACATTCTATATATTATTTCAAATTTTGATTGAGCAGATATAATACAGGGTGAGCTAAGCATACTGCATGCTTTGCTTCTCATTGACTTATTTCTCAGGTTCATTTATTCATCTCCACTTTGGTCAGAACTTTTTGTAGATGTTTGGTCATTTAGAGAATTATGATCTTTAATCTGATACTGCGAGATCGCGTAGCATCGAATCTCTTTGTAACGCGCTAATTAGAGTGCTATTTGAACTCTGCAAACAGAAAACTCATTGTCAATCAGAGAGCTGGCCACTAACGTCTGAGGAAGTCCGTTCTTTCGGTTAGGGGAACAACATAAATTAATTTCTCGGTGTTTCGTTTCCCAACAATATTGAATGACTGGAATATGCTTCAGTGAAATATTCAAATAACCATGCATTTAGTTGAATGCAATAGTTTTATTTCAAACACTTTCGAGTCGAATTACTCAAACACGTTTACCACTATAGTCACTATTTCAATAAAATACTAATGCAATCAAATTAAATAAACCTTCACAAATTTCAACAAAATTACAGGCAAACTACTGACAAATTTAATTAGAAAGGACTAACGAATACACTACTTTTGACCTAAATTTTAGTTTATGATTTTTCGGTTAATTATGTACCAAAACAAAAAGAAATTATCTTTTTTTTTATAAGTTTGCTTTTATAATAGTTATAGTATTTAGGACCAGTTTCATAATGCTTTAAAGGAACCTCCAAGCGTAAAAGGTCGTTTGTTGTGTAGTGATCTGTTTCATAACATAAAAATTCACTATTAAAGCTTCCTTTGGGTTAAATGTCAAATTTTTACTATTTTTGAAGCTTAAAAGGACTTTTAACAGACAGATGTCTACTCTCAGATTTCAAGTGTATTTTTTATGTTCTAAACACGTTAAAGCATTAAAAATGAATCGCTGGTTAAGTGCAAGTTCTTCTTCCTCGAGTTCTTCAGAAGATGAAGACATTGTTGCTAATTAATGAACATTCTAATAGATTAGTTCAAAAAGAATATGTAGGTACGCAAGTATGTAGGCATTTAATAAAATTATGATGACAAAATAAAAATTTACCAATTAATTAGAGATACTAATTAATATGATCAATGGGAATTCAAATCCTTTTCCGCTTTCATAATATATAAATCTAATAATCTCACCTTTTTTTTGTGCTCTTCTTCATCACGCATTGATGTTTATCACTTACCGGTATAAATGTAAACAATAAAAATATGGAAAGTGTTGTACTCAATTCAAACCACCAAATAACCAAAAAGTAAACACAAATTCTGTCCAAAATCCGTCAAATTAAGGAGGAACCTGACGAGCAGTGCAGCCAGCACTGTATATTCAAGCATAAATGGGGATTTTATCATGAGGACGCGTCTATACTATTATGAAACTGACCCTAGTTTTAAAAGAACCTTTAAGCTAAAGGACCCTTTAGTTAATTGCCCATTTAAGCAATGATTATAAAACTGGCACTTATACTGGTTTTATTAATTTTCTATATAAGTTTCAATTAAATCTAATACATTCAAAAATACTGCGCGTTCAGAGAGGAGGCTGCAGAATGTCATTAAAAGTACATATCCTGCATGCCCATTAGATGATTTAAAAAAAAAACATGGTAGCATCTATTCATAAGAGGGAGGAGGTTTCCATCAGAACATAATGAGCTTCAAACATCGTTAACAAAGCCATTACAATAGAAGTATGATGAGAGATTGTAATTGGGGTTTATTCATATATGTTGCATTGACAATTCACACAATATTGTGGGCTGCTCAGTGCTCAGTGACATTAGGTAACCGTGGTTATGTTTGGAAGGTCCAATTCATAGTCTTCTCATCACTGCTTAAAGTTCTGAAGGTTAGGTGATTTATTAAAGGCTGGATATTGTGCAGGCTTGAATTGATGGACTCCCAGTGCTGTTGCCACAGACTTTTGAATTTGGGTTTGATGACTTGCTTAAGATCCTTTGTATAACGTTTGTATAACGTTTTCAGTGTTGATTGTTGTTGTGGTATTTTTAGCTAGCTGATCAGTAATTTCATTGAATTTGAATAAAAATTTGAAAAAATATCGTCCAAACAGTTTTCTAGATACAAAAGCAAACTGTCTATTTGAACAAGTACCAATACGCTTTAATATTTAATTCAAGTATTAAAATCGTTAATCTATATTTATAAAAACTCTACAACATGAAAGCGCGCCCCCGGGAAACACTTTGACAATACTAAACCGAAATTAAAGGTAGAACACGATCAGTTTGGTTAGACCTATCAGATACATATTGTGGATATTTTTGTAATGTCCCCAGGATATATAACTAATGCTGAATTTACATGCTTTGATGTACAAATTGAAATGTCTGATTGAATTTTAGGTTCTCTGTGAATTACATGTACTGCAAACAAGTTCACGTGTCTATTGAATAATTTGTTGGAAAACAATCGTTTACGCTTTGATTTTGCATAATCTTTGTTTCAGTTCTCTCAATCGTTAATGAACAAAGGTTTGCATGAACATATTTTTTTCGTTAGATGATTTATAATAGTGGTTTTTTCAACAAAAAATCTTGTACTAAGAAAAAAATTTAGTCAATTTATCAAGATTGATCTTTCGAAACTAATAATGCAGTTTTCTGTGCAGCTTATGGCTACGAGGATTCTATAAATTTCAATTTCAATGAAAAAGGGATATGTTTTTTGAAGAATATCATATCAGGCACTCTGTTGTTCAAGGTCGAGGTTGAGGTGTTGAGCAAACGTGTTTGTAGGGTGAAGCGGTGCATTTATGAAAAAATGGCGTGGGGATATTTATTATACTCAAAAATAGGATTGTCGTAGTCAATTATTAGTTAATAAAAGTTGTTGAGGTTATTGTTTGAAATAATTGTTTCTGATTATCTTCTGTAAGTTCCTTGTAGCATTACTTATTATTTTTTCTCTTATTTTTTGGGAATCAAACGACATTAATGTTTTTTATTTTTTATTTCGACGTTTCGGTAGCGTTCCAAAATCACCAAACTGAGTTATACATATTTTGAAAACAAAACTAATCATACACAAAAAAGTAACAACAAACGCGTTTTATTAACAATATTTCCAAAATAAGCGAAAAAAGCGCTATCCCAATAAAAACCGTTCCTGGAACGTGCACTTCACTGGATTCCATTTCTAGTAGACTATCATATCGTCAGAATGTCATGAAATAAAATATTTTTTTCACATTTTACCTTAATAAAATTTGACAACAAAGTTTTGTAGTCTTAATCTTCAAAATATTATTGATTGTCTATTTGTCATATTTTTTTCCTTGTGTCACATAGGGACCAAAAATTATTTTATTACTAGTTAATCTTGACAACGGTAGCTGGAACGCTGCCGAAACGCCGAAATAAGAAACATTATTGTGATTTGATTCCCAAAAAATAAAAGAAAAGGTAGAACGTGTCGCGGGACACACGGTAGGAACTTTAGTTTCTTTTAAGCAAAAATTATGTAATACATCTGACGTTATGGATAAACAATTTTCATATCTTTCGGTGGTCGAGAAGTAAGCAAACCAGACTCTCACGCGGTAGACCCGGGTTCGATTGCCCGTGAAGAAGTTCTTTCTTTATTGTTAATTTTATTTTTAAATAATTATTTTGCTTGATATTAATAACGACAACAGGTAGACGTTTGAAATATTTAGCAGAATATTCATTATTATAGATAATGGTACGGTACCCTTCATGAGGGAGCCCGACTGGCAACATCTACTTATAACAGCATCGTATATTTAAAAAGGGAAACGTAGCATTATACAAATTGGACATTCAAGAACTGTACGTTTACCACAAGATTTTTTGGTCGTAGAAAAAATATGCTGTTCGACTCGTGTAGATTGTCCATATCGCACATGAACAATAGAGCACTCCGCCTACAGCGTCGTGCTCAAACTTCGTCCTCGTGCGATATGGCCATCATAACCACACTAGTTGCACAAACTACTATTTTTATCAAAATATGCCCTTTTACATTTAAAAACAACCTGCCAAATGTCAAATCAATTTATCAATCCATTTTAAATTTATCGAATTAAAACATTCAAGTTTTCAAAATTTCAACACCCTGTATTTCGAAAAGTGAATGTGCTAGACCCCTTAATCCTCACATCATTTTGTCCAATTTTACAAGAGGAATCTACATGCAAAAGTTGTAATTACCCTTAACGTTCGAGATGCTTATACCATTTTTTGCGCGATCGTATTGAAATAAATTTCGAATAAAATAATTTAAATTTCTTCGAAATGAACGAAATGTCAAAAGTGACATTTATACTTCTCTATCAGTTTAAAATATATTTTGCATTTTGGTGAAATTGTTTTTATGCTATTTATTACTTTTCGATGTCTGAACGGTAAGTAAATCACTTACCGACGTGTTAAACCAGTAAACACAACCTACCGTCCTGACAACCGATGCTGTAAATAAACAAAAAAGATCAATCGCGCAAAAAAAATTATGGAAATAATAGTAGAAATTTATCCGAACAAATTCAAGTAGATCACCAGCACTGCGAATACCAGCTTTGCATAGAATTTTAATAAAGCATCGGTGGTTCAGTGGTAGAATGCTCGCCATCCACGCGGGCGGACCTGGTTCGATTCCCGGCCGAAGCATATGAATCGCTGCTTCGTAAACGAGAAAGAGAGACTCAGGAAAGAGCACAAGCACGCAAGCAAGGCACATAACGAAGCAACGTAACATAACGTAACGTAACGGTCAGATCTTTTGCGTCGCGACCCCCGGTCGCTGAAACATAACCTGACGTAAAGAACTAAAGTTCCAAAAAATAATTGTTTCTGAGTGCCATAGTAAAAATGTGATTGCAAGCAATATAGCGAGTTTTAGAATAAAATTTATAAAATAATATCATTCTAGTAATCCTGAAAGTTTGAAATAATTCAAGCTAATTATTATTTCTAAACTGGAAAAATAATCCGAAATTTCACGAATAAATTTAATGAACATATTCCACCTCTTTATATAATCAATATTTCAAATTAATTCAGATCCAACCTGGCATAGGAAAATTTAATTTTGATGTTGTTTGTTTAGCCAACGCTTTGGCATAATAGTTTAAATGATAATCGGGGATTAGCTATGGTTTTTGGAATAAATGCAAATTCGCAAATTAGGAGCTTGTTTTTGGGGCCGTGCGGCTATTTAATATACCACGCCGGCGTTTTTGTAGCTATTAAAAATATCAATTAAACGAAATTACTGATAATTGTTTTATTTGTTTGTTGCTGTTAGTAAACAAATTAACTGTGTCATACACTCAATAAACTCTAAGTAGTCAGTTAAATACTATCGGCCAATTTGAATATTGTTACTTCAGCCATTTCATTCACCAGCAGGTTGAAAAAAATACATAATTGTCTGATGTACTGAATAGAACAAGTTTAAAAATTCAAGATTAAAATTCGGACAGTTTTAAACTTCTTGAAAAACATGCGCATCATTAAAGGCGCGTCCACACTATGCCGCTGTTTGCCAATTGGCATGAACGATTGGCAAAGCAGATTCGATGTAGAAGCGACCATTGGCACGTACTAATAATTAAGCCAGACGTGTGTAAGTGAGTATACTTTGGCAAGTTTATCTGAAACCGTGAAAGGAATGCAGTCGAAAACATTCGACATTGCCACGTTTAACTATGACAAAACTGAGGATCTAACTATGTAGTGATAATAATTAGAAAAGGGTCTTTTTATTATTAACAATATTAAAAATATGATTAAACGTTAATTTTATAATGAGCTTGTTTCCTTTGATTTATTCTATTAAAATTATTTTTTCAATTTATGAATATTAAAAGATGAGAACTTTTCCAAATTTGTTATGGGTTTTTTGAAGCTCTGGCAGCGTTGTACGAAAACCATAATGACCACACCCTCCGAATTACATAATTGGTGATTTGTATCGACCACCTGACTTCTTATTGGCAAGCGCGTGCGTGAGATCTTCCCTCTCACTTCGTCAATTAACTGATATTGATTTAACCAGTGGCGTTGGTATTGTCAGTTACCTTTGTATTTTCAGTTTTACTTGGTAAAATAGGTACCGTACGCCATTTGTACGTTTGACAGATAGGCGCCATGTTTTTTCCTCGCCTCTTACCGACGCCGCATAGCTTCAGATGAACTTGCCAAACTATAGTCAGTTGAATATTATCAGCCAATTTGAAAATTCTTACGTTCGCCATTTCATTCACCAGTAGGTTAAGATTATACATAATTGTCTAATGTACTAAAAAAATCAAATTTGAAAATTTAAGATTGAAATAGGGATACCTTTAAACTACTTGAAAAACATGCGCATTACTAAAGGCGCGCCCACACTATGCCGCTGTTTGCCAATTGGCAAAGCCGCCGATTCGATGTAGAAGCGACCATTACCACGTACTAATAAGCCAGTCGTGTGTCGGTCGAAAAGGAGAGTGAGAACGTGCCAACCACTGGCCTCTCGCGGCTTAGCTATTGGCCAGTGGGTTAACCTGTAGAGTTACATTACACCGTAAGTGTTGGTGTAGTGGTGTTCAGTGATAAGCTTTTCTATGAAATAAAATAATGACCAAAGGTGCCATGAACCCTCCACATTACATTTATAATTTAAATTCGATTAAATTGGAAGAAAATATTTTATATTTAAAATGTTTAAACCGTTTTACGAAATTTCTCATAGGAGGAATTGTTTTGTATAACGTGAACACCACCCTTGTTATTTGGCTTCACAGCAAAGTCTTTAAACGAGTCAAAAGCACACGAAGTGGAATCGGTATTGAGAAATTTATGATAATGGGTAAGACTGGGGTGTGAACGTTGACATCTAATGCTTGCTTTTGTTTTGTCGTAATTCGGTTTTCTATTTTCTTGTATAGGTAAAGTGATTAGAGTGTCTTAGTTACAGTATTTCCATCTAAATTGTACATTTACATCAAAGAGTTCAAGCGATAACATTTTAAAATTATTATTACCTAAGTACAAAACTTTAACAGAAACAAATATATAAGATAGTTGGGAGTACGGAACAATATTATATAGTCAAAAGCGCTCTTATCGTGCGGGTTCTAAGGTTACTAACCATATGTGTATCAAATCAGAAGACACAGAGGTTACCAAAATGTGAGATTTCAAATATACCAGGAGAAAATAATGATGGTTGATGTTCCCTGAACACTGGTTGACAAATTTCCACTTTTTCATTCATTCTCGAAATAATCTTTCAGATTAAGTACCATTTTTTTTGCTTGAGGATGTGAAAAAACGGAAAATTGCTTCCTATTATTCATATTGTCACTTTGAATTGTCAAAGTCACAAAACATTTAAAACATTCAAATATTAATCTCGCTTGTGAAAGACTTTTTAGAATCGCTGGAAACTAAATGCATATCCTTTTTTCTCTCGTCAAAATTGCATAAGTCTGTCTTATTCATCTTACGGATTTTATTTGGAAGTTATGATTAAACGCAATAGAAGAAAACAAAAACGATGAGTATGTCTTTGTTGAATCGTGTCAGTTTGACAGAATAATTTAAACTGTCAAACTGACACTGTTTGTAATTTTGCAACAAGTCATCGATGTATAACCTGATTATTTTGAAGTAGTATTACTACTGACAATTTAATTCATGTATAAAAAATCGCATATGCCACAGTGCAATTGTCACTTTGACAGCGGCAAAAGTTAGCTTTCTCTTTTACAGCGACAAATACACTAGTGATTTTTTCACTTATTCATTTGTTCATCAATTATCGCAGGACACAGCAATTCATCATCAATAAAACCATACTCACAAGTTGACAAAGAGTATCATTCAAGCATTATTCAATCAATTCGTTTGGAAAATGAAAAAACTTCAACATCTACTACAGAAACGATTAGCTGTGGCACTCGCAGCGATATCACTGTTTCTAGTATAAATTTCAATAACTGCGTTTTTAATAATTGTACATTAAAATAAAAATGTGTTTATTTTTAATGTTTCATAAATTAACACTCCACCTTCGGTGTCGTGTTTTTAATAGTTGACAGTTATTCTTGTCAAATTGCTAGGAAACAGTTTCTCATTAAACAACCCAAATTTACCCGATAAAATACAAACCACTTGTGCAATTATAAGTGATAAGAAGACGATACTTTCAGAATAAATATTAATTCACCAACCATAAATACAATTTATCCTCAACAGCCAGGGCAATTTACAGCTAACGGGTTCAAACTTCAAGACGTTGTCAAATCAATTGGAAAAATTCCCCAGTTTGTTTTGACATTCGATCATCGTCTAATATTTACAAGTTTTTTTGATTCTTTTAAATTCATTGCTTCTTCAAGATTAAAAAAAACATTTATATTTATAACTAATTATTTGGGCAAATCTGCAGTGTGTAGTTGATAAAATGCATAAGCAGCTGAACAGTATATGTTAAGAGATAAAACATCTTTTTTAAGCTATATTTAACGAGAATGCCGAAATGGGGGCCCGATTCTCCAGCTGTAAGAGACTTAAGTAATAGTATTCGATATTTGTATTCATTATTATTAAGAACTGTTAAGTGAAGAAAAAAACTACAACTTGGCAACATAACAATATTTTGTGCAACGTCATCGTCTTTTTATCAACAATAAAAACACAAGAGCTTTTTTTTATCGGATAAATTTCTCTTTGCAACGAAACAGTTTTGCCAATCACTAATTTTACGAGAAAAACTGACAGGATAAAATCGCGACACCGAAGGTGGAGCGATTTTATCTAATGTCAGTTTTTCGAGCAAATTTAGTGATTGGCAAAACTTTGAGTTGAAGAGAAATTTATCTGATAAAAGAAAAGCTCGAGTGTTTTTTGGCAAGATAAATTAACGACAGAATATATGGATGAACAACAACAATAATTATCTTTATTAACCAAACTTGCGACTCATTGTCATTGTGTAAAAGTAACGTCCGCTTACTAGATATTGAGGAAGATGAGTTTTTATCGCGATAAAAAAGGATGCACCTTTTTTTATCGATGTCAAAGTGACAAGAACATTTCCAGGTATATGACATTTTAACATTGGAGTTAATTTATCGTAAATAAATTTCTGATAAAAACGTCAAAATATAACACGGGATATAGATTAAGCTAAAGTGGGAATCAATGGAAAATTATGAAAAGCTTGCGATCCAGATCATACTTATGTAGTTGGCACCATTCCTCCTTCTTCATGGTTTGAGCTCCCCTTCAGGCGACAATGTCCTGAATAATATGATACCAAAAATTGCTCCTGCTCTGAATTTTTCTTGTGTAGGTAGTTAATGTTTCTGCACTGTACCTTCCACCAATTGTTGACATTCTGACATTCCAAATGGTAACGGGTAGTTGATTTATCCTTAAGTACGCCAGTTGGACACTCAATTTAAAATTCCTCCAAAACAAAATATTTGCGTTGTAAATGAAGCACGTTGTGTCCATTTTACAGGGCACCTAGATTCTGAAAGCAGTCACAACAGCTCCTCCATAGACTTTTTAGAGCACTTGGAGTGACGTCTAGGTACACGGAAGTTGATGAAAGTTAAAACGTATTTTATGCCAGATTTTTTGTTATTAATATACTTGAATACGTTGCGTGACAGTCCATTCAAAGTTTCACAAATATAATTATTTTCATTTGCAAGATATTCACTTGGTTCCATACTATTGGACAACTCTGTATTCCATGATAACATTGAGCTGGTAATTGTTATTATCGTAAATATTGAACATATTCTTGAATTATTACCAATATGTATGTATTCTTTTCCCTATGTAAACCGCTCAACGGAATTTCTTCATTATTTTTGGTGGAATTTTCTCCACTTGAAGTCAATACCCAGTCTTAAAACATGTAGTGACACCGAATTTACATTAGTTAAATAAGTTGAAGTGAAGATGTCGCTAGCGTCGTAGTCGGTAATTTATTCCGGCAACTCCTGAGGGATGAGATTGAGGGTTTCAGAGGGAGCGAGAGGTAGACGAGAGGAGAAGGTGGTGACAAGAACTTAGGGAATAAGGTAATGGTAGTGGAATAATGCATTTTTAACTTAATTTTAGTACGGTACCAAGAAATGAATTTGGGAGAAAGTGACAATGAAAATGAAGATACGTTTTTAAAACTGTTACTTAAATGGATTAATACTAGCGGTTGACGACTATAAGTGCTGGTTTAAATGAAGCTGTTTCTGATGTTCTTGCTATATTATAGCTGATAATATATTTGCTGACATCAACATTATTATTTTCGTGCTAATGAATGAAATGAAAATTATGAAGGGGGGTTTGAAAATGCTAATATCTCCAGAACCAGTAACTTTTGAGACTAATGATAGGTACACCTTTTTGTCGCACAAATGATGCAGTTTCAATATTTTCCAATAAACAGACACGAAGCCTCTGGAATGGAAGTAGGTAGATAACATATGGGTAATAGTACAAGTACCTGGTTAGTGGAGCACAACCCAAACATATGAATGAACCAGCCAACTCTTTTTAAATAAGACTGAATAATTCATTTAATTTCTTGTCGTGTCTTCGTCTGTTAAACTCTTAGGCTCAGCTCAGACGGACCACAGCGACGCGTCACGACAACTTCATAATAGAGTACACGCATATTTCATATTTTGCTTGGATATTAATTTATAATAGTAAATATGATATCAAAAATTACTAATAATAGGAAATAAACCAGTTTCCATTGGAAATTACTCCCAAATTTTAAAATAAAATTAAAATTTCAACGCACTTTCCGACCACAACCCGAGGATTTCCGAACGCTACCGATGATACGTGTGATGTCATATCTCTTGTGTTTACTTACGTCAATATGGCCGGTATTGCATTAGGTTATGTGTAGTTGTCTGTTTATATTGTATTTTGATCAACTATTATTCATAGACGTGAAAATATCATTATTATGTTTGTTTGAGACCATTAAGAGGAGTTAAAGCATTATCGTAAGTACGATTTAAACTATGTTTCATTTATATAATATTATATATACCAACCATATTTCGATGTGTGGTCGTAAGAATATAATGTTTTTATGGTTGATTCCTAGACATATAGGTACATAACCTCAAACTAATTAAGAATAAAAATTACCAGCATAGAAGTAGGTACTTACATTAAAATGGTCTTCACAAACGAGAGTAATGCCCTTTTTTTAAGTGTATTTTAGCTTGCGCCACCAGATAAAGTAACAAATTTTTTTTCTGGAGTTTTAATAGACGTTGATTTACACACTGGAACAATGCAATACTTGGAATACAAAGTTTTTTTTCGGCTTTATCCATCCTTAAGACTTTCAGAAACAAATTAGGTCACAAGAACTCAGAGCGTGATACACGAATAAGAACGTAAACAAATGACGTCACACCATAGGGCAGCCATCTTTATAACGTAAAGAGCGTTTTGGCAGACTTTCAAATTTTATGATTTTTAGAGTCGTTTTGAAAGTAAAGTTTATAATTTTTTTGAAAAAAAAGACATGTAAAGTGTTAGGAGACCTGATAAAGCGTCAATTCCCACCAATAGCAAAATTTATGCTTGTACCCTATTGTGGTTGTTATTCAGGTAAATATAACTACGTATTCTATTTACAAATATTATATATCTCGTTTCTTCCGAAAAAACGTTCATTTTTGGTTTAAGATGATAGGTAGTTTGTCTTGTATAAGTTGTATCTTAAATATATCACATACATCACATTCTAAACGAACCATGAATTTAAACCGAGAGTACCTAATGTCTTTTTTACAAAGTTACGGTACTTGGCTATGATCCTACCTAACCTAACCTACCTAATTGGAAATGTAAGGTAATGTAAGGTGTCATTACCTTCACTTTAAATTTCTTATATTCATCATCATTAACTTGCAAATTGTTAATTCTAAGCGTTATAGTAGTGCTACCTAAATTCAGTGTTTGAGAAAGGGACATGTGATACATTCATTGGGGCTGCATTTCGTATATTTATATTTTAAAATTCAAGAATTTCATTCATGCTTGTTTAGAACATTCATTGAACTCTATTTATTTTTATTATCACTTCTTTGTAGATCAACATATATTATGATTTAATTTTCCTTGATACCTTTATAGTGAATTTGCAAGTGGATTGGTTCCAAATTATGGAAAAGTTGTTTCGGTTGGAAATAAATGCAGTTAGTGGAAGTTTGATTTTATGTTTTAGAAAATCAATATTTTATTTTGTTTTTTCTTTTTAAATAAAATGCTATGAAGTATATTTAACTTTACTTTTTTATAGCACTCAATATGTTATGTCAACTTAATTTTTATATTAAAATTTCAAGTTCAATCAACATATTATACTTTTCAACTAAAATATTTAATTTATCTGATAAATTCTCAAAATTAACGCAAGCAATTAATTCTCTTGATTTGCTTATGAATTTCGTTGATTTAGTAATTTTGTTATTCAATTTAACAACATAATTATTCACCTGAATCCAAAATTTGTTTCGAATCTAGCAAAAAAAATTGATATGATGATAACGTTTGTTCATGAGATCATTTATTATAATTTGTTTAACAAAAAAAATTGACTAGATCATTATTTTTCTAATTGATTTGATCATTTTCCAGATTCAATTCAACAAAATATTCACTATGTTGAAGCAATAATTTTATCAAAATAATTTATGAAAATGGTCCAGTTGACTAAATATTTGGTTCAGTCAACAAACAGTTAGTTGCATCAATACTT
>CAJUYG010002506.1:50446-67545 GCA_910591675.1 Galerucella calmariensis | reverse complement strand
CCCTGTATATTTTGACGTTTTTTGTTTCCTTTTTTAATTCTCATTCACCCGATATGACATATTATATATCTATTTTCGATGGTTGGAGCTACAGTGCAAATAAACCATTTTATAGATGTTATCAGGTGAAGCACCCTTGAAAAATTGAACACTCAGTAACGAAATCTGACATTTTATTATAAGGATATTGATGTGTGACGATTTCATTTATCAAATATAATTAATAGAAAATAAAACCAGATTAAGAAAATAAAAACAATAAACTTATGAAACAACAAGAAACATTGTAACAACTAATGTAAAAATTACATTAAATGTTCAAAATGCTCTTTGTTTTCATCGATTAAGAGGTTTTTCGTTCAAATAATCTTCGACCAATTCAGCATTTTCGGAAATAAAATTAGTGAACTGAAAACAAACTGGGTGAATATGACTGATTATTGGTTTTAAGTACCTATATTATTATTATTTTGAAATTATTGAATCCGTTTTTTTGTCAAATAACATCACTTCTATTTCTGAATGAATAAGTTCATCATATATTTGACGATAAACTAATTGCTGCTGGATATATACATATCTTGGTAATTTTTACATTCTAATCATTCTAATAAAATTAGTTATAGGTAGATTAGTTGTTACAATGTTTCTTATTGTTTCGTAATTTTATTGTTTTTATTTTTCAATCTGGTTTTATTTTTTATTAATTATAATTTTAATAAATGAAATCGTCACACATCAGTATCCTTATAATAAAATGTTAAGTTTCGTTACTGAGTGTTGAATATTTTAAGGGTGCTTCACCTGATAACATCCATAAATGGTTTATTTGCACTGTAGCTCCAACCATTGAAAATAGATATATAATAGGACATATTAGGTGAATAAGAATTGAGAAAGGAAACAAAAAACGTCAAAATATACAGGGTGTCCCATTTAAAACAACAAAGTTTGCCTTATATTTCCTAACAAAAAAATTCTGTAAGCCACTGAACTCTTTAATATTATATCTTTTGTAATGTTCTTTCTAAATACATTTATTTTAAAAGTTTAGCGCCAGTTACCTATAAAGATGTTAAAATTTATTTATTTTTATTTTCATTTAATTTTTTTATGAGACTTCCTTTCTTGTTTCAAGTATTGGTCAATTTTATAATTTTCGTCTGTACTCAGGAAGCATACGTGGTCGTGCCTCTTTCAACAACCTTTCAACGGATCAGACTGTGCTGTGTATTTGAGTTTAAACGTAGTCAAAAAATAAGTTATTTGTTTGATTCGAAGTATTTTAATAATAATGCAAAATGATCAATTCTTGGAAATAAAAGAATTGTGCAACACATATACAATAATAATAATAAATAACATATGATGGAAATCAAACTATGCTACGTTGGGATGAGGATGAAATAAATTCTGAGATTAAGTGCATATAATATAAACAATGTGAAATAACCTAAAAATTATGTAATTATAAATTATGTTCTTGTTTAATTTTGATACAACAACCCGGTTGTATTAGTAATGTAATTTTTAATATTGTTTTGAATATTTACGGTTTAAAAATAGTTATTGTACTCACACATAATCGGTACACTGGAGTCTATTGGATCAATACCTTGTATACTATGGAGTAGGTATGGAGTAGGTATCTTCTAAAATATGACAAGGAAGCTTCTATGGAAACTTCAGATAAATTTTATTATTTCTCCTACGGAATTTTCTAAATGTGCATGGAGAATGTGTAAAAAGGAATATATTTTCCACTTCAGCAGCAGGAACTTATTTACAATAATTGAAAATAAGTAAATATTCAATACTTCATGCTACTTGTCAACTATTTAACTTTTGACTTTTCAAATTTACTCTTCTGTCAAAAAGTTGCTTTTGAGGTTATGTTTGATGGATTTTACGAAAAAATTAACGATGCTTACGCTTCAAAGGATTATGAGACACTGAATTGCACTGAATGACAAATTCTTCGATTTTAATCAATAGGATTCGCAAGATTTGACGTTTATATCTTCGAATGTCATGAATTTTTAGAGATGTCAGATTAAATATATTTACAATTTGAGATATTTACCTTAATTCAACTTAATACTAGGAACTATCAGTGACTTATCTAATTTAATTATTCGTACCTACTATGGTTTTCGTTAGTTTTTTGGGGCATTTTGTAAAACTTACCCGATCTAAAGCTTTCTCTATTTTCAACTTACCGTTTACAATATTATTATCACAACATTTGGTTATAAGTAATTGGCCATTTCTTAACAATATTGAATTATGCTCTATAACATATTAGTTTATACAGCTTTATTTGCAACTAAATGTTGTCTATACTTTTGTTGAGAAATAATTATTATTTTCTATTAAAATGTTTACGTCTTGCACAATTTTACATTTGATGACATTTCATTTTCGAATTCTTTTTCTGTTGTAAATAATGTTGATTTTAAAAATGTCTTGTGGGTGACTTTTTGTTTTCTTTTATTATACTATCTGAAGTTTCATTAACGTTTTCTCATATTCTTCTTAATTGAGAAGTTATGGTACCTTGTAGTTTTCGACAGTTTTCAATAATCGCCCTGTATCTTCCAACTGCAGGGAGTTACTGAAGATTTAATTAGGCTATCGTTACTTCAACAAAAAAAGAAGTAATAACATTTTAACTGCTTTTCTTCTATCTCTTCTAATTTACGAGATACCCTGCAAAACACACCAATTTGGGACACCCTGTATAGTGTGTTCCATTTAAAACATTGGGACGGATGACTATGGGGGGATGTGGTTGAAGCTATAAAGGTTATAAGAAAAGGAAAAAGACGTCCATCTTTTTTTCATTTTTCATTGTCATTGTCTGTCATCTTGGGAGAATAGTTAAAATAATATAATATAATTATGTTTTTTTTCTGTGAGCAGCGTAAAAGTATAGTAACCATCTAGTTTCAAGGACATCTTTATCTACGACCTTTAAAATTTGGCATTTAAGAACCAAAAGAAATGCGTGAAATGATACATTATACATACGTTAAAAAGCGTGCGTAAATGAACAATGCTTTTTATATGGGACTTTCATTATAACACCCCAAAGCGTGCGTAAATGACCAATGCTCTTTTTAATTGGGGTTTTCATTTTAACACATTTTTTTAGCTACATGATTATCTAGTTGCCTTGATTTTTTTTTCTTTTTCTCCAAAGGAGCCCTTCCCAAAAAATACAAAGTTTCAGTGTCTGCTGATCAATTGAGGTCAATGATTGGAGGTATATATACTGATGACTCAGACTCTAATGTAAATAGTACTGAAGAACTCATCGATTTACTTGAAGGTTAAAAAATGAAGAGGCCTGTTAGAAGGCAATAATAAAAATAAAAAGGCCTGCTTTTTTTTTAAGGAGCCGTCCCTTCGCCGGTACCACCTCAGCCTCCTGGGCTTATTGTGGATACTCCTAGTGCTCTGACTACAACTTATTCAGCCAATCCGTTCCCTGTATTAGCTTATACAGGTTCTTTGCTGGTTGGTTGTAGAAGTCTTCTGGAGTCATTTGGGTTCTGCCATACAGCTTCTGCCTTCTGTGGTCCAGTGACTCACAGTTGCATAGTATATGCAGCGCTGTTTCGGTATCCTTTTTGCATCTTCTGCATATAAGGTCTCCTTTATACAGCCCTATTTTGTTTGGGTGCTCCTTTGTGGGAAAGTGTCCCGTAAGTAGCCCCGTTATGGTGCGTAGTTTGTTTCTGCTCATTGAGAGCAGTTCTTTCGCTACTTTTTCTGATGGTTCTTTTATGAATTTCTTCCCATGTATTTGCCTGGTCGTATTCTTCCAGTGTTTATTGTGTTGTTCTTTTACCCATCCTTTTAACCATGACCTCGTTAAGCATCTCGGGATGCCCACAGCAGGTTCGGGTCGGTTCATCAGAGTTGACGATCCTACTCTTGCGAGTTCGTCAACTTTTCCCTTTATGACCTGGGACCCACTCCAATGTTACACTGTTCCGAGTCGCCAGTCTTCTAAGTTCTTCGCCGCATTCCCATACCAGCCGAGATGTCACCCTATAGCTCTGAAGTGCTTTAATGGCAGCTTGACTGTCACTGTAGATCCTGATCTGCCTGCTGTTGCCTCGACAGACATTAAATGAAACTACCAAGTTAAGCGAGGTTAGGATATCTACACCACTATAACCAACCTTTCTGGTTTGTAATTAGAATGTACAACATTACTTGTAAACCGGTTTTGGCGTATTTACGCCTCATTATCACAAGGTAGATAAAATCCGTCCAGAAGCATTATCTCCAGTCCAGGATTATAATCTCATAGCTTCTGGACGATTTGTATTACCCTGTACTGTTGAGGCGCAAATACGCCCAATCCGTGTTGTTGTCCCTTCCAATTAAAGACCAGAATGGTTGGTTATATAGTGCAGATATTCCAGCCCCTGGCATATAGCCAGAGGAGTGGTTGTTGCTTTTCAGTGAGCGGCTCTGCTCTTCAAAAATATTTTCCAAAAACTTTGTTAGGTGTTATAATAGTAGTATTGAGATTAAGATCTACAGCCAAACGACATAGTTGGGTATATGATAGAAATAGACCAAAAGACTATAGCAATCACTAATCACAACCCAACACATTGTTGAACTCGCAACCGACCTAAAGATCCACTTAAAAAACGTTACACAAGATTATTGGCGACACTTGTGACGCAATAGCACGACAGCACTTCATGATATCCATCCATCCACCCCTCCTCTCTCCCTTAACTTCTCAACCCGGAGAAAGGCTACTATAATCAGAAGAATCCGAATCAGCTATACCAAACTCACACATGGATATCTGATGTTTCCAGGAAATCGTCCCGTTTGCCATAGCTGTAATGATATTGTGACCGTTAAGCACATACTGACGGACTGCAAAAAAAATTCTGCTTCATATCAATAATTTGATCTTAGGCCCAGCCTCAACCCCTACCGAAATCAAGAAAGTCCCACAGTTCCTGAAAGCAAGTAATCTATACCGTAAAATCTAATTTAAAATTTGTTATAACTATTATGTGAATTTTCTATTTTTTCTGTGTCAATGACCAGCGCTGTCGAGGCACTTTAAGCTAAAATAAATATATATATATGTATATATATATATAACGGAAATTATGAGAAGATAGATGAGATATTTCCAAAAATTTCCAGCCAATCAATCATGGATACAAAAAAAGTTGGTAACAAAAATGGAGACGATTCTATCAAAAAAAAGTCAACCTTGTTAAGTGTTACATTAAATGTGGGAAGGAGCATAATATAGTATATATATTTTCAAGATTATTAAAATTTATCATTAAATTGATCTGCCCTAGCTGGCGCAAAAATTTGGACTCTTAGAACCAGAAGTAAATTCAAAGATTGTGGATGTTCTATTGATTGATTGATTTGTGTGGTTCCACCAGGTTTCGAGTCCTCGTCACCTCTTCCTTCAGGCTTTGAAATCTTAGGCCTTCCTTCCTTTCTTGGGCTCTGAGATGAACAATATCCACTGTATCGTCGACTTTGTAGCTTATTGTTCTTGTTTTTAACATCAAACTTGACGGTGAGAACGGCTTCCATTCGAAATAAAGAAGCCTACATAAGTCATGGGCTACCGGTCTATTGATTTTCAGGCTTTCAAATATTTACCATAATAATATTCACAAAGGCAATTACTATTCCAAAGCTACCTTAATCAGCTAACATGCCGATTCCAAAAATATAGGGTATACTTTAACTGTCTTGATATATCGTCGTATCCAATGGCGCTATTAGAAAGTCCCCTCTCGTAATTTAAAGCTTCTTCCATCCTGTTTCCTTTTTCAATTTTATTTTAATTACCAAGACGCTTTCATTTCTTTGATATCTTCTATCCAGAAAACTAGAATACGAAAAAGTTTTATGAGTTTCTCGAAGTAGATTGTAATTTTTCATTATTTTCCAGATAACGTTTTAGGTTCTCGTTTTATTTTACTCGGAATTTCTATACAGCGGAATTACCACAAAACCCAAAGAGGATCCTAACCACTACTTTTCAAATATTATCGTTCAGATAAGGCGCATATTATTATTATACTTCACAGAAAATGCTATCACGAAACCGCTACTTACTGTCGTGTAGTTAGTAGTTTTTAATGCTCTCATTTTTCTGTTGAAATGATCTGCTTCTTTAATCCCAGAATCCTGATTCGGTTCTATAGAACTGGAAAATTATTATTGTAATAAGAAATGGTTGAAATTTGTAGAGAAAGTCAGAATTCTGGATGGTTTTTGAAACACTTCATTAAATAAATTGGAATATTAAAATTGTTTTATACATATATACGGGATGAGTCATAAGGAGCTTCACATATTTGTGTGCATGTATTTATTTATATTTGGGTGACATTCAATGGGACCTGAAAGATCTGTGTGCCCTCTTAGTTCTACTTAGTTTCTGAGGAGAGTCTCATAGACTAGTCCCTTAATCCCATTTCCCGGAACAATTTTAGGATATTTACAGGCTTCAACTTGGATAAATGTCACTCTCCTTCCAGGTGCTGTGCTCTAGGATTCTAAATTGCTGTGCAATTCGAAATTTTTTTTTTCGGGCCTAGATGGGAAACTCATGTTCGACTGTGTCCTCAAAAGTAGTACCCAGACAGTGTTGGACTCATCCCCTCGGAGATGCCTACCAACCAAACCCACCTCAAACTCGCCGTTACTCCTGCCTTGGAATGACTACCCTAGCATACGTAAAGACGGGCGGCGGTCCCTCACACACTCTCCATCATCTTTTTCCTTCCATCACTCCTACCTCTATCATGCCATAGCGAGTCCTTCTCTTCCCCTAATCATGCTCTCTACTACGCCACTTATCTCCATCCATTCCTCCTCGCCCCTCAACATAATCTCCACCATATTTTCCCAATACACCGCCTCTCCCAGTTAATTTTCCAACTTCTTCAAAACTTCCTCATTCTTCCAACATCTAAACACATGTCCCACATCATCCTCCACTTCACATATCTCGCACACTCCAGTTTCTCTTTTCCCAATCTTGTGGAGGTAACCCACTCTCGACCCATGCCCTGTGAGCACCTGCGGCAAGAAGTAGTTCACCTCTCCAAATTTCCGGTCCACTCAATTTCTCCCGCTCCCAATCGCTCCTTTTAGCGCGCCCTCATACTCATCCCATCTTCTCTCCATTTCCTCATCCATCCATTCCTGTACTTTCTCTCTGCTCGCACCCCTCCAGCGTTTCTGTCTGGCTCTAGCCATCAAATCCAATGGATAGGACCGTGACTGCTGCCAGTCCACCCACTGTCCTGTACGCCTGCACCACCCTCAGAAGTATTCATCTCTGCACCCGCAGGAGTGGTCTAGCCCTCGCATTCACTCCTGCTTTCTCACCCTACACTTTCGCGCCATACAGCATACTCTGCTCTACCGTCCAACCAATTATCTTCCTCTTCCATTCTCCCGGCCCTTTCACATTACCCATCAATCTTCCCAGCCACGTTGCCCTTACTTTTGCCTTCGGTGCAGCCTTCAACATATGTAGGATCACCCTGGCCACCTTCCACTTTTCCGGGAACTCTTCCTCCCTCAGTATCCTGTTAAACAGTTCCAAAAAGTATTCCCCATTGTCATCCATCAGACAGACCTTTCCATTTCTTCCAACGTAATGTGTTAGAAGGACATTAACAATCGATGATGCACACTAAAAAGGTTATTATATGAACTCTTTATTCATAATTTTCAATGCATCTAGTTATTTCGATTGAAATGGAAAACAATGAATATATAACTAATGTATTGTATACGTGAACAGATATTCTCTGATATCTAATAAGTATATATACGAAAAAAGACACAAAGCTCCACGAAAAATGATACTGTTTATGTCCCACCTTAATTCCCTTAATAAAAACACAAAGCTATGTATACATGTCACCATCAAAAGTAATTGAATATGTTCGTTTCACATTTGAGCCAAGCATGGCGCTACTGTATACGAGACATAAAACGTGTCATTTGTTTGAAGTAAGGAACAATTTTCTTTTTTACTTTTTGATGAGATTGTATTCTGAAACGTTTGCCGGTATAAAAAGGCGAATAGTAAATAGGGCTCGCTGGCTTTTATGGTTGCTTTTTTTTTCTCAAAATGTTATATATTTGCGCTATAAAGCCGTTGTCAAAAAATATGATTCATGTAATCTAGAAAGTGTTCAAAGAGAATGTGTACAAAAAGAGGAGTTATTAATACTCCATTATACCCCAATTTTGAGAAGGAAAATACTATAGTTTAATAAAGTAGACACTTTTCAATTCCTGGCGTTTCATATATTTGGAACTTTGTGAGCAATTTTTCATTGGTTTTTATAAAAATAGCAACTCGAGTATACGTATCTGAGCTCGTATAATCAAATGTTTATAAGAAGTTTTATGTAGGATATTTATAGCGAATTCAAAACTTAATTCTCAAGTAAATTTTGTTGATCCTTGTCAAAGTCGTAAAATGTTAGTCATGAAGACGACAACAGATAAGTAACTTGTTTTATCTTTTATTAAAGATCCTTGCCAAAACTTAATTGGATTTTGAGCAACGTCTAAAAATAGAGCTGTGAAATATATTCTTTTATTTTCTCCGAGTAGTTTTGATAAGTTTATGGCGAGACATCCACAATGAAATAAAGTAATAATAATAATAATAACAGTAGTTACAAGAAAACTGATTTTTCGTTTCATATTTCTTGGTGAATATTCTGTAAAACTGAATTACCCCACGCATTAACTGGTGTATTTTTAGGAAAGTGCTGATTTCAACGACAGCATTCCATTATTTTTTCATTTTTTTTTCTCAGACAGCTAATCTTCTTAATATTATATAAATTACGTGTCACATGTTTGTCCGCGATGGACACCCAAACTACTAAACCGATTTTAATTCAATTTGTACACCGTGTGCGGTTTGATCCAATTTGAAAAATAGGATAGCTCACATCTCAATTTATAATCGCAATATTATTTTATTGCAAATTATTTGTCTTAATAGTTAGGGAGGCGAGGTCGCTAAGTGGCGACATTCTCGAGCGCCGTCGAGACCTATCAAAATTGAAAAATAAAGTAATTTCAAAAAACAAAGCTCGTATGGTAAAAACCATTTTGGCGGTGGGTATGGCGTGTAGGGTTTTTTAAAAATGTGAAAAAACAGTTACTTGAGCATTCTCGAGCGCGTCAGATATTCATACCACGTATGCCCCAAGTGCCTTCGATAACAACGGTATACTAATCTCAGTGATGCCAACTCTCAGAAATTTATCTCCCTAAAACCCCAATCAAAAACCCCTAAAATCACCAGAATAACTAGGGAGTCCCCCTAAAAAATTTTTATTATTCATAAAATAAATAATTAAATATTTTTAAATAAATAATACAATTAATACATTAGAAAAAAACTAATAAATACTACTAATAAAATATCATTTTTCTGATTCAGCACCATTTAGTAACCATCAATGACAGTAGTATCATTTGATCAATTCAAATGTTTTTATAAACTTTTACTGAATACAAGTATGGTGTATGGAGAGTAGTGCAATTATTAAAAAAACACAATTAAAATGTTATCCCCAAAAAATTATTCCCCCAAAAAAAACTCCCTGTATAGATTTTTTCTCCCTAAATTTAGGGGGTAAACCCCCCAAGCTGGCATCACTGACTAATCTGAGAAAAAAAAGTTTACTCGAGCGCTTCAGATTTTCGGAAGGGGTGTTAAGTAGGCCCCAGGGAAGCTCCCTTTGAAAAAATGGACGATTTCGGCGTGACGATAAGTTCCGACCAATTTTTGAAAATGCAAAAAAAAAGTTCTTTTGAAATACTCGAGCGCGTCAGATTTTCATAGGGGAGGTTTATCTCGGTATCCTCGAAGCATATTTTCTTGATGTGACAAAAATGTTGGTGGTTTCTCTTAATCTGACCGAAAAAGGTTTTTTTGTTTCTGGACGGCATATTTCTGTAAAGCGCTCAGTCTGTATTACATATTTATGGCACATTCCTCTTTTTTGCTTCAATTCTCCACTGGTACGTCCAAAAAACAATTTGAGGATCAACAGGCTATTGAGTATTGAATAATATAAATAAATGAAACTGTACATGTTAATAATACTTTTGTATACAGATACGAGTAACTTTTTCCGAGTCCACGAAAATTGTCGAGAAGCTTTAGAAAAAAAATCCGAGATATAATGAAAGTAACATAATTTAATCATTCTTGTTCCATATCAATTTTTTAACACCCGTCGTTTTCGAGATATGCTCAAAAAACGGTTTGAGTTTGAGTTTTCATGATGCTTTAAGTCCAAAAGTTTTAACATTGGACAAAAATGTAAAGAGACCTTTTTTGTTTAAATTAAATTTTTTTTATAAGTTTTTTTTGTAAAATGTATAGTTCGCGACTTATGTGCCGCAATGCGTTTTTCGGAAGACGAAATGGCTCCTCCACACTTCCGGTCATGCGGAAACCGGCAGATTTTGTATTTTTGGTAAGCTTTATATTACATTCTTCAAAATAAAAAATATAAAATGGTGCCTGAGAATGTCGGATTAACGATTTTTTCACAAGTTCGCGACCCTATAACTCGGCGGCGTCAAGGACTTATCGTCAGATTAGTTGAATTTAGTCTTAAAACACTAAGATCAACCCCCAATATCTTAATCTGACGCGTTCGAGTATTTCAGACTATCTATTTTTTTACTAATCTGATCGTCTATCCTAGGCGCGCGTCACTTCATATAGAGCTAATACTTTCCAAAGTTGTTCTATTAGGTCTAAGTATCTCTCATATCTTTAACTGCCACGCTCGAGTATTCCCGCAAAATCCCCTATTCGCCTCCCTGTTAGCTCCAAACGCTTCTAGCGGATGACGACATCTGTTAACTGGATTGAGTAAGTATTCAATAGATGGCGCGCTATGACAAATTTCCAAACGTTTCATATAAAAGCTACAATTTAATAGCATAACCACCACATGCTGATGAGGCTACAGTATAGGTGAAATTTATTTTGTAGTGAACGAAATACAGTGAATTACACTTTTTCAATTTTTGGTGTTAGCATAGCTGTCCACGTGTTACTTAAACAGAAGTATAAATTAAATTCATATTATACTGAATATAATACAGTGAAATTATTATTCCTGCTTTTATTGGGTTTGTAACTCAGAGGTCGTAGGTTTGAAGCCGGGTTAGGTGCTTGGTTTTTTTGTTTTTTTTAAGTTTTTTATTTCTTATTTACTGATATTTCTATACATAGTTACACTTTGATCAACCGGGTTTGGGCCTGGGTTTTCTTGTTTTCTTTTTTTTTTAGTTTTATATTTCTGATATTTACATATTTATTTCAATATTGGCTTAGGTGCTGGGTTTTTTGTTTTGTTTTCCATTCCCGGATCGAACCCTTCCGTACTCCCTTTTCCGTAAGCAGTTTGATTTAATTTTGCTTTCAAGTTCATCTGAGGTTTTAGTGTTAGACGTCTGTATCTCAGTTTTAATAATTCTAATACCTCTACATTGTGTAGAAATAGGAAAATTTAGAACAGCGGATTCTGTTCCTTTCTTCCTCCAAATAGCCGCTCCTTTCATGATGAAGGTAGCCATGTTTTTTCACAAATGGTATCTGTGTAAAAAAAGCATGGTGGTGAACATGTTTATTTTTGAATTTAGTGCGCGAAATGCTACTTTGTTGATTGAAAATTGAATTTTTTAACGAGGCGGAGCCAGGTTGAAAAATTATTCGAGAAAGAAAATTGTACGCTATTGTTCAAAAGTAACACCCAAAACCTGCTGGCCCAACCTGCAAAAAACGTTACCAGTCGCAGAGCTGTTCGGGAGCCGATCAAGGTAGTTACAAAATGCATGCCAGAGTGAAAGGGTGAAAATACCTTATTCTTTTTTAATAAGGAAGTGAAGCAAATTTCAGTTTTGAAGTAAAATATGAAGGGACAAAGCTCCTGAACAGTCCCTGAAGACTTCACTTTGGGCTCAATTTGTAGGTCACGGCAGGTGATTTTGAACGATTGAGTTTACGGAAGGGGGGCAAATTGCCCCCTAAACCCTGTAAAACGGGATTCTCGCCAATATCTGGTTCAATATGAGAATTAGAGAATTTTTCTCTCGGTAAAAAATGAAGATCGTCTTATTATCTACACAAATGGTTCCTACTAGTTTTTTTCGAGAATTCGATAGTTATCGAGATAATGAGACCCAAAACTCTCCTCATTTCAGCTGCTGCTCTGCCTGTAGGAATTCTGCTGTCTGTACATCAACTTGTAAGCGGGCGGCAAAAAAATGACATTTCCCGATGATTCAAAGTTCATCGCAATGGGAAGACCCCTAGCTATCATTCCATGTGACTTGCAGCTCGTTCGTACTTGACAAAAATATTTAAAAAAGCGGTCAAAGTTTTTTCCACAAGATTTTGAGACTATTTAATAATGGAACTTCAGGAGGTCTTGAATGATCTTAGAAAATTTTTATAATGAAACTTTTTTTGGTATCTTCCATGATAACAGACCTATTGAGTTCCATCATACTAAATCACCTTGTATAAATGTTTGGAAATGTTTATTATGATTACTTCTTAACCAATGAATATTGTATTAATTTATCTGGAGCAAACGCAAACTGAACAGATCAACAACCGTTCGAGAATAGTTGTAAGCTGTTGATGGAATATTGATTGAAGTACGTTTATATAACAGCAGGCTTTTGCCTAATCTACCTACTGTTTGGCCTTATCCATCTACTATTGAATATAGAGTGAAAATCTACAGAATCCCAATAACTAAATTGCTTCGTGTGTATGTGCTGGAAGGAATGGTGTTAACTATTTGCACATACTATTTTAGATCTGGAGAAATTGTGAAAGGAATTTGTAGTTGTATTTTGATATTGGTACTTTTTGTGTTTTCTATTACATAGTCCTAGACATATTTGTTATTTCTTAACATAACTGATTTTAGGTATATGAGGATAAATTATAAGGAAGAATTATTACCTATTTTTAACCCGGAATAGATGAGTTGCGCGCAATGGTTGAAATTTCAACTTATTTAATAAGGGGTGTCTCAGTGGTTACCGTCAAGGGATTATAGACATTCCCGAAATACGTAATTTTGACGATAATGCAAAGGGGTGCTTATGCTAATAAAATGAGGGAAAAACCAAAATACCGTGATTAGGATATTTGTTGTTATAGAATTTAAAGACAATAACAAACCAATAAATATTCGGTTATCGGGATTATCGGCATTCCCGGAATACGTAATTTTGACGATAATGCAAAGGGGTGCTTATGCTAATAAAATGGGGGAAAAACCAAAATACCGTGATTAGGATATTTGTTGTTATAGAATTCAAAGACAATAAATGTTCTGTTATCAGGACTGTCATGATAGTTTACTCTGGCGGGGGTAGGAAGTAGGTAGTGTTTATCTTGTTGTGCGCAATTCGGCTCCTAATTTTGGTGTTCTTACTCGTATTCAGGTAGAAAATGACCGCTGCGTGCAACTCATCCCTGTCCTTTTAACCAATAATAGCCAAATTCAAATGTTTTGGGAATCCAGGGATAGTAGTTTAACAAAAACTTGTGCAACATAATTTTGTATAACCATTATCGTTATTATTATTATATCGTTATTATATCGTTATTATCGAGATTATCGTTAACCTATTTTACCCACGACCTTCCCTGTAATCAGTCAATAACACACAGTCGGTATCAATGTAGTTCTTGTGCTTCTTTCATTGGTAATAGAGTAATAGAGATGGAGTTTACCAAGCACAACTAATTATGTAACTGTTATTTGTTATGCTTTTTATAAAAAATACAAGTACAAGTAGGTCGTAGGTAAAGTATAGTACGTAACTCGTGTTGTAAAGCATTTTACGCACTCACGGAAATACGCACTCGCCGCTACGCGGAATCGTGCGTAACTTTTCCATTCGTGCGTAAAATGCTTCTTACCACACACGTTACGTAATATACTATTATTTTCTGCTTCGGATTACCTAACGAAATCAAATTATTTTAATAAAAATACCATTAGTTTGAAATTCGCGCTCTACCAGAAATGACTGATGACATAAGGAGTGCAGTTATAATCTATGGATCAGGTGAGGAGCGAAAACAGACAGTGTACGCGTCAGCCATTTGAAAACAGCTTATTTAAATAGAAAGAGATATAGTAATGAAACTCAACCAACGGAAAATAAATGTTTTTATGTGGGCACAATTTGACCAAAAGCTGAGAAGTTTTATAAAACTAACCTTTTTATTGTTTATTACTATTATCAGAACACAATATAATCCTTAATGCCAAATAAAATCATCTCTCTCCAAAATAAATGTCTATACGTCGTAATTCGTAATTTCTATTGGCTAATTTTATCGGGAATTACGAAATCCATGGTGTAGTAGTTTCGGGACTCCAAAGTACTTTTCCTTCCAAGGAATCAGTTGATCAAGGCTAAATAACCTGTATTTCAACTGATGCACCCTCAATATATTAAACGGCATACCGTTAAATCTGCTTTGAAATCGTGCTCATTCATTTTCCAACGTATTGTTTATTAAAATTAAACCAACAGCGCTAAGCTGCCGTAGGAAATGACAAAAAAAAACTTATGCATGGTCAAAATTGAATTTTTTTCGAAATTTTTTTTTTCCAATCTTCCTTTAAAATTATATTTAGACGACGCGATGTATCATGTTATTACATTTTTGTGAAGTCATGCTTTTAAATAATAAGGGTGGCGCCGCTTTGATGTCGTAAATATATAATTAGCACCTGCATGACGATATTACACCTGAGAAAAAACTCATTATTAATAATAAGCAGGCAGAAATATGGCGATTGTAAAAAGTGGGCGTGATTTGCCCTGGTTTCAGCTTTATATTAAATACCAAATGATGAGATTTTGGTGATATACTCGTATAACATCGAAGCGGAATGTAAATTCTCCATTTTCGAATGTCATCTTGTTTTAATATATTGAAATATGTGATTTTATAAACATGTGTTAATCTGGATTTCCAGATGAATGAAAAAACAGTGGGTATAATCGTAATCTCATTGTCTAGAAACTACGTACTGATTATACATACAGGGTTGGGATAAAGTATGGAACCAAGTAAATATCTTTTAAACGAAAAGAACGATATTTGTGGAAATTTGTAGGTGCAATGGAACAAAATTCATCTGAAGTACACTTTTTTGTTTATAATATACTTCAAGTTCAACCGAAAATGCCATCAGCTTCTCCACTTTTAATGGGACACCCTATATATTTTTACAGATTTTGAAAGAGCTTGTTATTTTGAATTCATAAATACTGAGTATAGTGAAAAAAAATTAGTAAAAACGAGGAATATAGCACTTTAATCAACCTCCTTTGAGTTTTTTGCATTAGAACAAAAAACTATTTAGATAAACTAATTGATGTTGTTTGTATGCTTGGTAATGAATAAAGGAGTACTGTTTAGTACGTCTTTTGTTCTCCAAGAGTCAAATTCTAATTAACGGAAATAAATTTTACAATTTAGAATGGTTCAATTATGTGAATAAGAGCGTATTGAAATTTTAATAAATGATGATCGGTTATGGTGATTGTGCTAGAACCCATGAAGGAGTGTGTCATGTTTCCATTAATTTGCATTCGGAGAGAAATCCTATATCCCCCTTAACGGTAACTGGAACATAACAACGTCTTAATAAAACTGGGATGGTGAAAAATTTGCTAAAACCTGGAAGATCGAGAACTGCAACGAACTGTTTAACAAAATATTGCAATCGATTGAGAAGAATCACCTCAAACTTCCACCAGAAACCATGGTATCAGTCGACGTTCTGTAGGAAAGATATTGAAAAGTGAAAGTTATTATCCGTATAAGGTACAGTTGGTTCAAGAATTGTCAGACGATGATTTTGACCGACGGCTGGAATGTCGCGAACGGCTAATGGACATCTGTAATGTCGACGAAAATTTTTCTTTCAACATAGTTATTTCTTCCACCGGTGTGAGGTTGATAACCCAAAGCTGGTAACTCACTTGCCGAACAATACCGAACGATCAGTGGCGTCGTTAATATCATTTTCACTACGTAGAGAATAATGAAATAGCTAAGAACAACAACCCAAGTATCTTAAGGATTCATAAAATATTCAGCCCGGATAAAAATCATTAGATGTGGTTAAAGGGGTAGATTCTGTCAATTATATTGAATGCAGGTGATTTTCACAGACATAGTTATTTGTTTTACTGGGCATTAAAGCAGGCAGGCAGGCATTAAATCTGTTTTTCTGCCGTGTGAAACATATAATTTTTTTTCCAAATTTGTTCCAATTCCACGCAATAAAACCAGTTTATTATCATCAGCATCATTTTGAGTTTTCTTAATGTCATTGTCAATTTTAATAACCAGTTTGATTTGAATTATTACTTGGAAGGTTGCCTAGCAACGAACTTTTTCTGCCTAAGCAGTAAAAGTGAACTATTTCTGCCTGCCAAGTGTCATTAAAAGGCCGCTTTTAATGTCATTTGGAGAAAAAAACAATTATGGCACAATTTGAAATTGATAGTTAAATCGAAATTTCTGTCGAAAGTGATGTTAATTCATTCACTCAACTAATAGGAAAATGACTTATAAATTGCAAGTTGCTCCGTCATTTCCTTCACCGTCAAAATAACATATTTCTAAAATAAATAACAAAAACTACCCCTTGGAGATTGGCTAAGTCATTTTCCTTTCAGTTGGGCATTCGACTTATCTTCAGGATCCCTATTTATGAATTTCAAGTTGCTCCGTCATTTCCTTCGCCGTCAAAATGACATATTTCGAAAATAAATAACAAAAACTACCCCTTGGAGATTAGCTAAGTCATTTTCCTTCCAGTTGGGAATTCGATTTATCTTCAGGATCCTTATTTATGAATTTTAAGTTGCTCCGTCATTTCCTTCACCGTCAAAATGACATATTTCTAAAATAAATAACAAAAACTACCCCATGGAGATTAGCTAAGTCATTTTCCTTCTAATTG